>JAODUG010016300.1:0-23046 GCA_027564795.1 Aphredoderus sayanus | reverse complement strand
GGTTTAGCGCCCTCTATCTGCCACAAAGAGCTAGTGATTTGGGTCATTTTGACCCAGAGTACATTACGAGGGTTAATATTGTTCAAAGATAAACTGTTTTGCATTCTCTGTTCAACATTGTCATACTACATGTCCCCAATGTATGTGTTACTGTAATAGTAATGTGTCTAAAATAAATTAAATCATGGAATGTGGCATGTCAACAAAATGCTTTCACAATTGGAAATGTGCTGCAATAATACTAATCCCAAATACTAAGCCTTATTACATATAACGTGTATTCTAAATGAAATACTTTACATGTGTTTACATCTAAATCAAGCTGTATTTACTTCTACATTTTCCAAGTACACACTTAAGTCCCTCTATGTCAGTAGTTTTATTCTGTCCTACTCTGCAGTCTCTGAAAAACTAGCCTAATGGAAAGTTGGTGCTTAGGGAGCCTACAGTACAGTATATACCGTAGGCCCTAATTGTCTGTTCCTGTGCATTGAGCTGCAAGGCTTGAATTGGCTTAGCAAACAGCAATCTGGCACTCTCAGCAGATGGCTGGCTTTCTCTGTTACAGGTGGGTGTTCATGTTTATTCCTCATGGGAAGAGAGGTTTTGGTCGGCTCAGATCTATACCCATCTAAATGTGATTTGTTCAGTAAATGGTCAATGGATGCACCAAGTTCCTGGCTATTTACTATATTGAGTAAAGCAGAGTGATTTGAGATTTTTATGACATTGGATGTACAGTGGCCTTTGACTAGAAGATGCGAATGATGAAAAAAGTTAATTCTATTCAAATACAGTTATTGCAGTTTTATATACAGTATTCATTACAGTTTGTACTGTGTGTATGCCAATATTAATGATTCGAAGAGTGCTCCAATCAAAACTGAAAGAGAAACAACCAGTTGTTCACTCTTACAGTATGTCTGTGGGTGGTATTATCTTGAGATAATGCACGCAAGTCTATGACATCACACCTGTCATTTCCTCAGCATTGAAATACCACAAACCGGTTAAATCACTTGGACATACAACTTCAGCCGAAGCACCAGTACCTGCGTAAGTGTTAATATTTGCCAATATGCTTTATGACAGCCTCGTCTACTAGTTTACATGTACAATGATATGAGACAATTTTACATTGTTAAATGTTGAGTGCTCAGGTTAATTGTTGGTTTCCTGCTTTCGTTTTTCTCATGGAAGGCAGTGCAATAACTTTAAATAAATCATAACTCTTACACTGCCAACACAAGAAGTGATGAACTCAATAAGGGTTCATTAGAATTTAAAATAAATAGTTTATAGTTTACTTATTGACTGTTTTGGAATTTGGAATTAATTATGTTGATATCAAAAGTTGATTTATATATAATTTACTATGTGCCTATGTCCTTGAAATAATAGCATATATGGTCCAGTAGGTCATGCTAATGTCATTAAAATGTAAGAATTTAAGGTGTTGACACTATATAAAGAAATAGATTGGATTAAAGTGACTCAAGTTTTTAAATCGAATCTAATAATCAAATGAGGGAATTGAATCATGAATATATTTCTGCTCTGGAGAATGTTTTATTTTTGTGTTTAAGGTGGTACAATGGAGATATATATATATTACATATACATATATTATTAAAATAATTGTGGAAACTATTTTTGTATATTTTAAATTGAAATATATAATTTGCTGTGATTTAGCCAAATAACACATGCTTACTAGTAGAATTTGAAGTTTACAGGAACTGTATATCACTGTGCACTCAAATAAATGACATACCTGACTATCCACTAACCCACGGTGCAGGCTACTGGACCACTAATGGTAACGACATGGTCTTTCTTGATCTAAGGTGAACATGGAATCAGTGTCCGTCAGCTCTCATCTCAACAAGGCTTTGCGCACGCACTACCTCGACCTCCCCCAAGGAGGCCAATGTCAGGTCACCTACATCTGGATTGATGGCACTGGGGAAGGCCTGCGCAATAAGACCCGAACTCTGGAGAAAGAGCCGCAAACCATTGAGGGTAACCAGCCTATAATTGAGTTTTTAGTGTTATAATTGTTGAGTTTTAGGAGGGAAATTATTCTGAAAATGCTCTCTCGGGTGATCCATCTCATCAGATATACCTGAGTGGAACTTTGATGGCTCCAGTACTTACCAGTCTGAGGGCTCCAACAGTGACATGTACCTGATCCCAGTGCGTATGTTTAGAGATCCCTTCACCCGGGATCCCAACAAATTGGTTCTCTGCGAAGTCCTCAAATACAACCGCTTACCCGCAGGTAACACGGCTGACTCCATATTTGTTGTGTAGTAAGGTTGAATTATTGCGAATGGCATGCTGTAATGTAGCACCATGTTAATCCAGTTTGTCCTACTTCCTTCTGTGTTCTCTATTCAGAAACAAACCAACGGCACAGTTGTAACAAACTAATGGAACAGGTTAAGGAGCATGCTATATGGTTTGGCATGGAGCAAGAGTACACTCTCTTGGGAATGGACGGACGCCCCTATGGTTGGCCTGCAAATGGATTCCCACGACCCCAAGGTGTCAGACGTCTTGTGCTTTGTCAAGTAATGCTGAGTTGGAGGTAGCATTAAAAATACAGTATTCTTATCATGTAATGATAAATACACCACCCCTGAGAGGGTTGGCTGTGGTTTCCCAAGCTTGCCACGTACCATATACAGTATATGGTATGCTCTACAACCTACTGCCTATGTACCACCTAAGTTACTATAATTAATCATATGAATAATTACCCAAATGGTAGCTTTTGTAGTAATTTGTTGTTTATTTCCTACATTGTATCTTATCTACAGTACTTTATAAATATTCTAGTTTTTCTATTCAGTTTTTTGTTCAATTCAGTCCAGCAGTTACTCCCGGGGGGTTAATAAACGTCTTATCTTTATCTTCCAAATGAAGGTCCCTACTACTGTGCAGTTGGTGCAGACTGTGCTTATGGCCGTGATATTGTAGAATGTCACTACAAGGCCTGTCTGTATGCAGGCATCAAAATCTTTGGCACCAATGCTGAGGTGATGCCATCCCAGGTAAGTCTGTGTATCTATCTGTCTGTTGACAACTGGTTTCCTTTGTCGGCACAAGAGGTCACTTGCTCAGTATGGCAGTTTCTTTCTTTTTCAGGACAATCCAAATTGTTGTAAAGGCTATAAGCTATGCACATCACTGACATATTTCCCCTTATCTACGATTCAAAACAGCTAGCTTGGATAAAACCAAGTAAAGACATTCATACCTATTTACACACCGGGACAACAAGAAAGTCCGGTCTGACAAAGTTCTTTAACTTATCTAAATGAAAATGCCCGGTATCTACAGTACGTGTCTATCTATTTATAGTACACGTCTGTCTATTTACACTACATATCTTGTCTGTCTATAGTACATATATGTATGTTCATCTACAGTAGCTTGCCTTCTCACTCTGCTAACTGAACTGAATGAACTAATGTTTATTCTTCTTCCAACCCCAACACCAGTGGGAGTTCCAAGTGGGCATTTGTGAAGGTATAGAGATGGGCGACCACCTCTGGGTGTCTCGCTTCATTCTGCATCGTGTGTGTGAAGACTTCGGCGTCGTAGCCACTCTGGACCCCAAACCACTGACAGGCAACTGGAATGGTGCTGGTTGCCATGTCAACGTCAGCACAAAGGCCATGAGGGAACAAGGAGGACTGGAGTGAGTTCAGTACACACACACACACACAAGCATGCACACACACTCACTTGTACACATCTTCCATGCACATCACTACAAATGGCATTACCAAACAAATATCATCACACATCCAAAAAGCCTCAGAATTTTCATAGTGAGTTTCAACAGTTGTGCTTCACAAGGCCATGCTTTACACAGGAAACGAATGAGGCCTCTTAACCTTAACAGCCCCCTTTCAAGAGAGGCTCACATGTTGTAAACGGTAGGCGTGTAAGAGATGCTTGTTGCCTATAGAGCTCGCAGGCCTCCAACAGACATGCACGTAGACAGGCTGAGAAACACGGGAGGGTTACCATAGGAGTGGTGTATGTTACCATAGGAGTGGCAGTTGACCATGGTCTACAGAGACGTTTTAACTATGGGTCAAAATGACTGGGCGCCAACCACAACACAGACATATGACCGCAGTTGGCTCCCTCTGCTGGTAGTCTGCTGAAATGCCTTAGGACAGCGGGAGCGTTAAAGGTCATTAAAGGTCAACATTAATTTAGACGCAAGCACCAATTTTCTATGTGACGATATAGTGGAGGAATTCCATTCTGAACAGATATTGACATCACACTCCCTCCCTGTTTCCATAGGGAGTGCATGTGATGCGTGTGTGTGTGTGTGTGTGTGTGTGAGAGAGAGATCTAGTGGCAGACAATATCATACATTACATATATACTATTTATGCTGTGGGTTAAAAAATATAAGTAAAAATAAACAGTAGACTTTCATTCACAATAAAACGTTGACCAATGTGACCTTGAACCCTCTCCTCTTCTGGGACCAACAGGCACATTGAGAAGGCTATCGAGAAGCTAAGTAAAAGGCACGCCGACCACATCCGCGTGTACGACCCGCACGACGGACAGGACAACGTGAGGCGTCTGACAGGTCGTCATGAGACCTCCAACATCCGCGACTTCTCTGCGGGCGTGGCTAACCGCGGAGCTAGCATTCGCATCCCGCGGCAGGTGGGCCAAGAACAGAAGGGTTACTTCGAGGACCGCCGCCCAGCAGCCAACTGCGACCCTTATTCCGTGACCAAAGCCATAGTTGTCACTTGCCTGCTCGACTCTGCAGAGCAGGTGTAAGGCACGTGCAAATAGCCGTGCATTATCAGTCCACTCCTGCCACTTTCTATATAGCTACTGGGGTTTTCTTAGAAATCAGTATGAACTATGACTAGGACTATAGGCTATTGTTTAATATTTCTGATGGTAGGCAACGTAGTTATAGCCTAGTTCAATAAATAAAGTCACATTATAGGCTACCTGTAGCCTACATTACTATTACACAGGTTGCCATGAATTTAACTTTACTGTAGTCTAATAATAATTATAATAATAACACGAATAATGTTTACCTTATTTAGAGTGTATTTAGTATATTTTTGGTAAGTGTAATAAAGACAACTGGTGCTGCAGGTTTGCTTACTGTACTTTTTGGCCGCTAGATGGAGGCATAACAATTGCTGAACTCAATAATAGCCTACATGCCAAGAGGTTGAAAACTGTTGCTGATGACATTTTGTTCACTTAATCAATGATCTTAATCATTTTTTTTTTAAATATAGATTTATACAATTTTCAACCTATATATAATTATTAGGATATACTTTTTTAATGTTTTTTGATTATGTTCATTGATTAAGTGAACAAATAATAATAATATAAATTATTATTATATTTTATTTAATATTATTTATTATGTAAAATACTAATATTAAATATATATATATATATATATATATATATATATATATTTAATATTAATGTTTGTGTGTGTGTTGTGATGAAGAATCCAGGTCAAATAGACTAGAATAGAATATTATTTGCAATTCAGTCTTTCTCTACAAGTATATGCTTTACACGTCTAACTACTGTATGCTGTATATGATGAGAAGGCCTGCAATGTGATTACTAGGCCTACGTTAACACTAAAGTAAAAAGCTGTTGAAATATGTAATTTAATTAAAAGGTAGACATGCAACACAAAAAAGAAAAAAACAACATCCACTCCTGATGATATGCCATCAAACATCTATGGATACATGTGGTAACGTGGCAACCACAGCTTTATGTCTGTTGTCATGGAAGCTGTCTCCTGTCTCCTGTCTTAGAACTCTACATGGATACTATCTGTTCTCTCTCTCTCTCACACTCTCTCTAGCTCCCTCTTTGCTTAAATTTTCATTCATGTGTGTTATAGCCTATGGCCCCGAGTGTATATGTTTTGCACGCTGTTTAGGGTAGATCCACTCTGAAACGTTTTATTGGGGGATTGAGGCAGCGTGTCTGTCCCCATTATTTTCAATGAATCAGCTGTAATGACGTCACGGTTTTGGGGTGGAGCGCGTACTGCAGGTGAGAGCGCAGAGGCACATCGCTCACTGTGTAGCGGCTGTGACTAACGGAGCGAAACCATGGGCAAGCTGCAGGAATTTGAAATAACTTTTGCCAACAATAAAGTGGTATACAGTCCTGGCGAATCCATTAGCGGAAATGTAAAAATAAGATCGGCGACCTCGTTGCCCTACAAAGGTAAGATCAGGGTACATTTTGGCACATTTAGTTTAGCCTATCATTCCTTTCTTAGTGTAGCACGTTTCAAATAAAGTTTATAACGGGGTAGACTGATTTGACCGCAAAATGTCGCTTAAACTTATGGCGACATTCAATTGTTTCTATTTCCCACCCTGTTGAATAAAGTCTTAACATGTCGACGCATCGCTTCTGCTGGAGGCAGGGTGGACGTGCCATGGCTTTACTGGCAGAAAGCCTATTGTGCATCAGTTTGAATTGACTGTATGAGTCTGAAACCCACATCCTTTTCCAACTTCCTCTGTAGCTTTCAGCTACAAGGTTGCGTTCTACAGTAGGCTATTATGTCAGATAATAATGTTTTGAGCTTGTCAGACCATGCATACATTGACAGGTTGTGGGTGAGCTACATTTCTGTGTACGTTTTCTAACACATGGGAATAAACTGGTTTAGCCTACTTTACTATCTTTTAACTCATGGTCGGAAAGGAGATAAGATTATGGCAAAGTAGGTTATCAAGGTGGAGTTCTGCGCTGTATTACCATGGAAGAAAACAAAGAATCCATTGTGGGAAGTTTATCTTTGACGGGATTCCCCATAGTAATGCAGGCTGGATGGAGTGAGATTCTAGCTAAAATCCAAAACACAGTAGACCAGGCTATTACAATTCACTATTAAAGAATAGGCTACAGACTATGACAGAACTTTGTGTAATAATGTGCACACCACTCCCCCAAAGAGTGTCCACACAAAATACACAGCATGCTTTGTGTGTAGTCTACTAGCCTATTTGTATGTTTGTTGTTATGGAATTAGTGTGCCTAATGTGTGGGCTGCCATGCAGCAGATGGAATTACAGAAAATGGCAGCAGTCTTACTGTTTGTTCACTTCGTTTATTTTGACACCTGCACTCCTTTGTGTCTCTAATACTGTAGCAATGTGACTGCAGTGTCAGAAATGCTAAGAGGATAGCAAGAGAGGATAAACAATATTTCACAATACAAATACTCAGTCGCAGTAGATGTTGTGGAATAATACTACAAGCTATTTGTGCTCGGTATAGGTTTACCGAATTCATTGATCCATCCTTTTTAGGCTTTCTAAGGACCAGTTATTGCTATAAATTAATATGCAAGTAAATAAATAAAGCTTACATTTCTCTGAGACAGAAGAAATAGAAAATGGGGAGGTGGATCTTCTAACTCAGAAAATAACATTAGTTAGCATAGCTGACAGTTATATTGAAGCTCTTTAGATTCAAGCTAAGTGTGTAATTAGAGTGTACATATGATATACACTGGGCAACGAGATCTCAACCCTTCTCTCATGCATAACATTTTCCATATTGTGTGTGTGTGGGCACAGTATGCGTACATGCTTGCGTACAACATATGCATGAGGATGAGGGTGCGAGAGAAAGGTAAATTAATCAGAATGCTTCTTGGAAAGTGTAAGATGTCTTGGAGGCTACTGTATTTAGTCAGCTTTCCAATTTCTATTCTATTTAGCGCAAGTATGATGACATATAAAAGCTTGCATTGACTGTGTTTTCACTGGTGATCTTAGGAGGGGCTATATCCTACCAAGTCTCCTACAAGTCTCTTATTAAAATTACCAGCAGTTGTGTATTTAGTGACAGGTCTCCCTGTATCTTATTTTTAGTTGCTTACCCAAAAATAACTAATGTCGGCCATTGAGTTCGTTTGTGTACATCTGGGCCAATGGAGCCCATGGATTCTATACCTTACTGTGGCATCATTTTAGCTGTCACTGTGAGTCTATCCTTTACACTGTGGTTTGAATCTAGTTTACAGTTACCACATCTGACATGTGGCATGTGACGTATTAAATATGGAGTGATATTAATATGCAGTCAAGGGTTCTGCTGATTTTTAGCTAGTAACTCTGAGAGGGAGACACGTAAAAGGAGATTTATAGTCTTACTCTATTATTGATGGAGGCTATTAGATAGTATTTACATTGATTTGCTCACTTAGAGAGAAAGTCACTACACAAATAGGTTACCTCTTAACACATGTTAATTACACTTAATAAAGGCCTAGAACATGCAGTATTCTTGTAAGAAATAACATTTTATTTTTTGTGGTTCTAATAGTGATGAAACTGTGTGGAGTTGCATGGGGTGGACAGGATATAGTGGTTAGAGTGAAATCCTACCCAAAATTTTGGGTTTGTTTCCCAGCATGTCCAGTCAACCTACATCAATCTTGAGATAACTAACATGTCTTCTTTAATACTGGTATACTCAATAAAATCACCTGCTAATTGTTTGAACAAAGCTCTGGATATCCAGTGGTGTATTACTGTGTAAGGGACCCCATCACCATCACCGTTTTGAGCCAGTATGTTTGCTCTAATTAGCATCTTGTGTAATTCCCAGATATTTTGTAATCTGACACTGCAAAGGAATATAGCAGTACTGATCATGATAGCTAAAGATTTAAAAAAAGAGAGAAAAAGAAAAAAACAAGTTGATATAGGCCTACTGTATGTTTTGCAGCTAAATGCATCTAAATTGGGGCATCTGTGGCGCAGTTGGCATGTGGTTTGCAAAATTCTGATTATTTCCGGTTAAGATCAAATGCAATTGCAGATTTTCTGCACCAGCATTTGCATTCACACTTCAATTCTTTTATTTTTAATTTATTTTTACTGTTAAATATAAATACATTTTACTTATTTATGGCTGAAGTACAGTCATGATTTAGCCTATTTCTGATTAAGAAATAATAAATCTTCTGATTGTTTTTGTAATCTTGTCTGGTGTCTAGGTGTGACATACATTTCTGAAAGTGTAATTGGCTTTTTTGATAGCTTGATTTATTCAATGTTAAAGTAATTTAACTGGAAATGTACGTTTTTAAGATTTTAAGTAGCCTACAATACACAAAGGAAATTAGCTATTCAACTAGTAGCCTATAGTATTTTATGTAGAGTAATGTATTGTGGGTTGGGTTACAGGTACAGTACATAGAAACACAAACATTTACTGTAACCTAATCATCTTTGGTAGCAATATGAGCCAACACCCTTGTGCACACAAGACTAGGAGTCTTTCATCTGCACGAGTATATGCACATAAAAACAAGGGTCTGATTCTGAAGTAATCTAAAGCAATAAAAACTCACGTGTAGTATTTATAGGAAGTGCATAAAAGCTTCAAACTTGTGATGTAATTTAGGCATCATAGAACAATGAGTGTATCGCTAGGGTTATTTTAAACACAGCCCTTGTTTTGACCCTAATGACTAACACATTTCTCTATTGAGTTGAACATTATTTGGTTATTGGTTATAGTTATTTCTATAATTATTTTGGTCTCAATGTGCCTGCCAGTGAATTGATTATATTTTTGAGAGAATCTTTTCACGGTTGCCTATTATCACTCTGGGCTCCCATAGGCCCAGTTTGTTCCCATATGAACATGGGTCTGTGGTGTGAGTAGGTCAGCCTTGTTGATTCTCCTCATTTCCCCCTCCCACATGGCCACCTCCTTGCAGGGAGCAGGGAGGTGCATTTTGTTGTGGCAAAAATCCAAATACTGACGCAAAAGGAATGGTATCGGTGTGTACAATTATTTTTACGATGCATTGATATATAAGTGAACTTCTGTAGCCTATTATGTATCTTGAACATGGTTAATGTGGTCGACCAGGAAGGACTGGATATCAAACACGTTTTCCTAGTGCAGGCAGGTATATACTGTATATTTGTTTTGATTGGTCATAAGCAGGGATACATGCCACCATGTGGACTATTTCTAGATCTGTAGCAGATATATCACTGTCAGAAATCATGTACTCTACTATACTAAAATTGACATCGTATGGAAGCCAAAAATTGAGACTCAGTTTGACTGCTGTCAAACGTTAACTGAACGCGGAACCAGGCTACTAATCTCTCGTTAAGGCTTCTGCGTCATTCGTGCGTGAGGTCGGGTGTGCATAAGCTTTTGGAATCATGACGTCTGTCATCACTATTGATCTTTTACTTTTTACAGTATTCTCAGTCTACACTGTAATAGCAGTAATAGCCTATACTAGCAGTCTCTTACATAATTAAATAACTTAAACATTTGAAACAACGACAGAACCTACATTCTAAAACATTTAGAGCAAATACAATCGTTTGTTGACATTTATCACCCATATTAATGACATTGTTTGATGGTTGCCTTCTTGACCCTGTGGTGGAAAAGTGGGGTGGATTTATTCCTGGCTTCTGTCCTATCTACTTCCCTCCAATCTACTCCGCTCCCTCTACAGTCTGTTATCTAGGTCTGAGGTAAGAGGATTCTGTCACAGCCCCCACATCCCAGACAGCCTTCAGACCCTGCACAGCTGTGACCAGTCTATACCTCAGGGTTACGAAAGAAAGGAACGTTCACTCTTTCTTGGAGAGCACAGAACAGTCGACTGCTGTCTTCCACATTTTACCTTTTTTTTCTTTCTTTTTTTCTTTTTCTTTTTTTTCCCGCATAATAGCGTTATCCAACTGTACATGTCTGTACAGGTCCAAGTGGTACAGTAACACAAGTCATGTCTTTCTGCTGACAAGGCAGAATGCTTTCATTTGAATATTTGCTTAAGAACATCTCATTAGTTTATGTATAAAATGTGGTATGCCACAATAATAATGGACAGGTATATGTTCCTGTACAGTAGGCTACTGCCGATGTTTATGGCTCAGTGATGCATCTGCCCTTCACCCTAGTTGACATTTACAGGAAATGGTTTGGTCGAGGACGAGTGAGAATCATAATTCCCTCGACCGGTTTATGATCTCACTTACTTTAGGCTAAGCTTCTTACACACACATTTGCATTCACACACAGGATACATTGGTGTGCTCTATGTGGTCTGTGTGCACTCTCTACACTATATGACCTTCTATTTTCTCCTACAAAGCTTGTAACAATGTTAGCCACCAGCCCAGTCTGTAATGAGATTATATTATATCATTTTGTAAGGGATCATAAGATCCGATGCCTTTGCTGGTTCACACCCATTCATAGACTAAAAGGGACACATGGAGCGATGTGGGGAGAGTGCAAGTTCTCATTGTTTGTAGTGCTTTAAGATTCAATGAGGGTAGTGAGGGTAATATTACCTGCCTGGCCAGATGGAGGATGATGCAAGAGCTTACAGAGGACTCAGCTGACCTCAGTGTACAAAGATGATGCTTTCTGCAAATGTTTTTTTGCTTTAGTCTCCTTTAACTGACATAGTCCAAGGCATGAAGACTCTTTCAGAAGAGGTTTTTTGTGTCTAACGTGTAATTTGTGACAGAACAACTTCTCAGTTGCGCTGTTAGTTGGTAGACCCACAATTTTGTCAAGCAAAGAACCACTTAAAAAACACACACAGAACCATAATATATGCACATTATATTATCCAAACAAGAAAGAAAAGCACCATAATAAAATAAATATGTAATTACAAATATTTTCATAATCCCACAAAAAACCCACATCTTGCAAACCTTCTGAGGGTCCCAACCCATAGTTTGAGAACCACTACAGTTACCCTGGGTTTACACCAAACTGCGTAAGATCAGTTCTGACATTATCCAGTGTAAACATGTTATAAATAAACATGAAAGGGAGCAGAACACGCTCCTCATATGTTCTGCGGACCTTTACAGTTTTGTGTACTGTACCAGGATACCAGGATTGAGGGTTTGCTTGACTGGGATAATTAGATGTGAGGGTGTGCTTGACTCTACAGTATGTTGGGATGCATGCGTGGTATCTAAAGAACAATTACAGTAGGCCTAGAACTTGTGAGGAATGTTCACACAGATTCCCCAGAGAGTGACAATCTCTTCCTTAAGCCTCCTGACCCAATTTGCGAGATCCCAGTTCTTCCTATACAGTAGACACAATGCTCCCCTTGTCTAGAGGAGTTTGTCTGCTCCTTGTTTTGGAGAAGGGATACCTTAATACTCATTGTGCTTGTAAAGGCCAGATCCTAAACAAACAACACAGTGGCTTCTTTGTGTTCATAACACTGTGTTGAACGTCTACTCAGAATACCAACAAATGAGGAAGTGGCATTATCAGTCCAATTCCTCTATTCACGTCTACCAGATACACCTTTACATACAGTAGTAGCATACACAAATGCTAACTCACTATTGCAGCTGGAAAGATTCTTAGAAATATTATGTAATTTTAGAAGTTAGAGTTATATTGCGGTTGACTTTGTTGCTCCCTCTGCAGTACTGCACATGCTGATGTTAGGCGTGGAATATTAACACTGTATTTATTAGAACTCTTCTGTTTCCCTACCATGGTTTTGTGAAAAAGGAACCCAAAGAAGTGCGGAGAAAAGCAAAGATAAATTACAAGGTACACACTGAGGCAATTATTCTGGGTGATGGGGGCAGTATGATGTGGTACAGGACTTTCCGTTTAATTCGATACACTGACCAATAGAATAATTCCTCCTTCTTCCTTCTTGACTGTGGACTTATCACAGGTCAAGTGTTATTCATAAAATGAAATACCACTTTAAAAGTGCCATTCCAGGTTGCCATGGCTAGGAAATGGCAAGCCGTTAATTACCAGTCCAGGCAATCACTTTGAAGTAAAAGTGTGCTTTGTAAAGAAGGGCTAAATGACAGCAAACAACAGCGCTGCTCAGCTAGAATATAATTCCATGTGAAAGTATGCCCTGAAGGAGTACATTCCTCGGCAGGGCAAGGGAGGACAGCAGCACTTTGTGCTTTCAAACCTAGACAGGAAAGTGATCCTGAAAACCTAAGATGCCATTAGGACATCTCAAACAGTGTACATCCAAAATATAGGGTATACAATGTTTTAGATATAATACATTATACATTGTACAGTATTTGTCATTAATATTGCCCACTTGATACTTTGCATATCTGACATCCTAAAATGGGGATTTCTAATGTATTTAGCTACTGTCTGAAGTTTCAGTTCCTTGTTCTTACTGTTTTTGCGTCAAGGTCGAAGTTCAACTGAACATTTGCTAAACGTTAAGCACCAGCAGGATGACGTAACATTGATGGTAGCAGGTTACAACATAGAGGAAAGGGCTTTTACAGTAACAGCGATGACGATATATACTGTGTTAAACGTGACACAGAAGACAATAGGCCTCATTGAGTTTGGGCATGACTTGGGCCATTTGCATACAGTAGACTGAAAATGACTAATCTGCTCATATAGCCAAGATTGTTACAGCAAAAAACATACAGTTACTTATAGCTCTTCTGAGTAGTGCCAGCCTCCCCCACACTTTGCCCCATGTTCGTCAGACATTGTTATTGAACCGTTGGTCAACCTGGACCGATTCCAAGGTGCTGGCAGGAAAACCATCCGCTACTACTGACTCAGAACAAGCTGCGTTTCCTTGAGTTCTGTCTCTCTCTCTTCTGGCTCAACATAAAGCTCTGTACTGCGGGAGTGTCCTCTCAATTATTTCTACAGGTCCAACTGTTGGCCGGTAGCCGTGGAGAGGCCAGCCCATTATTCAGCTGCAGACAGCCAGGCTCTCCGCCAAATCGGCCCTTCTCCTATGACGAGCCTTTTCACTATTCAGCTCAGGTCTCGGCCAATCTGCGTGCCGCCACTGATATTAACAGATTACCCCTCCCCCGACCCCTCCTGAGGCAAAAATCTGCGCTTATCACAACAACAGCAGTGTGTACATAGGCGCGAATACCAGAAATGAAACGTTCCCGTCCCCTGGTGTAATCTGTTAGCGTTGGTCACGTGTCAGATATTTCCTGCAAGCAAACGCTTGTTTGTTTGTGTATGTGCGTGTGTGCGTATATGCGCGCTGATGCGGGAGAATCCCAGTAGTCACCCCGTGGAAGTTGCCGGCGGCTGGCGGAGCAGCTTGCCTGCTGTAATGAGTGCCCGTGTGGAAAAGAGGGGTAGAGCAACGACACGCCACCCTGGTTCATGCGCTCAGTTATTGTTTTCACCGCCCCCGGCCCTCCCCCATGCTTCAGTCTCTGCCAGTGATGACCCACTCTGCCAGTCGAGAGCCATCTGCTGCATGCACACACACGCCTGTGTGTGTGTGTGTGGGGGGGGGCTGGCTGTCTTTGATACCCAGCCAATATCATAGCCTATCCCTTTCCAGCCTCTGCATAAGTCTGTTGCGTGTTTGTGTTGTGTTTACATAACACGTCAGATCTCTACATCTGTCTGTCTGTCTGTCTGTCTCCTCAGCCTTGTCTTCCTCTATGGCTGCTTCAGAGTCAGGGAGTCAAATGCTGTGTCTAGTAGGAGCACAAACAACAACATTATGCATTTCCTTTACACTGCAGCTAGGGTGTCATTTCCTCTGAGAGGAAAAGGGACAGACACAGAGAGAGAGAGAGAGAGAGAGAGAGAGAGAGAGAGAGAGAGAGATAGGTGGGTGGGGAGCCTTCAGCACGTCTCATTGTCATCCTGCTTGTATTCACCCTTCCAATGCATGCACGCCCTTATAGAGCAGACCCTGGGTTCTGTCTCTGGAAAGCGGTGTCAAGTCAAGTCAAGTTTATTTATATAACCCATAATCACATTACTGTCTCTAAGGGCTCACATGGGAACAAACATGGTGGTGGTTAGCTGAATGCTACACAATGAAGCATGAATCAAGTGCTCAAGCTATCCCATTGCTTTATTTATTTACTTATTATCTGTATAGCCTGGCTACTCGCCAGCTCACAGCTTTTCAGGCTGTTTCAGTGGTCAAGGATAATTTAAACAGCTGGTAAAACACTCCATTGCATTATTACTGCGAAGTACTAATTCATTATTATGCTCATCTCATTTTGCAGCCATCAAGGTGAACTGTCAGGGCTCCTGTGGAGTCTCCAACAAAATGAACGATCCCGCTTGGACACAAGAGGAGCAGTACTGTAACAGCACACTGTCTTTAGCGGACAAAGGTGAGGGAAGGTTAATTCTTGACTGTGAGCGTGTGTGTGCGCATATACTAACGTGTTGCATGAGATGATTTAAATGCTCTTTTTACAGTTAGAGCTCATCATTATCACAGTCAGTAATATTAAGCAGTTAGACATCTTTTTAAAAGATAATGTTGGAAATCAAACCCACACAACCATTAGCCTAACTGCCGTAACTACAGGAAAAGGCCTATGGGCCCTTTCCTGCAGTGTCCTTTTGTTTGTAGCAGGTGCTGTCACTTGTGTTAATCAGATTATCTTTCCCCTTGGAGAACTTAAAAATACCAGCGGGCCTTTTTCATCTTAAAACAATATTAGTTGAAATCAGTAACAGGTTCTCTGCTGTAAATTGACAGGAAACCATCTGGTGTTTAGTTTAGCTGTTGATAAGAGTTAAAGCCCCCCATCAGCTAGAGTACTACTCCCCTGCAAGCACTGTCTGCCCCATACCCCTAGCTCTTGTTAGGTGCTTTTAGGTGGGACATAATAGGATTTTGATTGTCATATTATATTTAAATATTGTTATTTTATTTGGGTGGTGTAAGCATTTTGTGGGGTGGCGTGGGGCTGACCTTTGAACTGTTTGGTGCTTAATGGTTTAAAACGTTTGGCAACTGCGGGTCTTGAAGGGTGGATGTACCTGCGCTGAAGTATCAGGACATAGCTAGCACTCGGAATTGAGAGCTTGTCCTATTGTCGTTGCGTGCTAGTGTTTCCATGGGTGCGCATGTGTGTTCTTAAAGCAATCTGCCAGGCATGCGTGAAACCTGTTGGACATGCAAATTCAAACGTGAGGCCGAAGCGATACTCATCGGAGTGTGACACCACCTCCTGGTTAGGCATCACAGAGTAGCTCAAGATTTAATCTCAGCTTTCCCACACAGGGGTGTGTTTATTCACTCTAGGAACCCAACATGTCTGTTCGGTATATATATATATATATATATATATATATATATATATATACATTAAACAGCCATAATAGTACTAATAACAAATAGTTATCAGTTATCCAGAAAACATTATACATATAAGGATCATTTATTGACACCATGCTTGATAACGAATGGACCATTTGCTCAAGCACTGTTGTTAAGTATAAAAAATACCAAAGGTCATACAATACTTCTCAACAACCATAACTGTATTTCCATGTTGCCATTCTGATACATAGTGTATATGCAGGGAAATAGGTAAGTAAAATTCAGTCTGGAATAACAAACCACAGGAGGAGAAGTGTAATATTTGCGTGTTCTCTAATGCAAATGCAGACTAACCTTTAGCACTTCTTTAAATGCTTCATTTAGCATGTTTCACATTGCATTCCAACTCTTGAAAGCATCTAGCTACACGTCATGGAGTGACCCACTGTCTGCTCTATAAGATGCGACTATTGTATGAGGCAGGGCAGCAACAAGCCCACATCTCCTCCTCACATCTCATCAGTTGAAGAAAGATAAGGTTTCAGATTAGGCAGCCGCTCAACAGTTACCATTATTCAACCACATCCAACCAAACACAATCTCCCACTCGTACAATAAACAGCAGGTTGACTCTGAAAAAACCCAAAACACGGGTCATAAATAATTCATTGAACATCCCCCTCATAGCTTCTCTTTATAGCTGCCATTTTTCCATATCTCATTTGGCTCCAAAATGGGCTTCTCTTCCCTTGGGGGCTGTGTGACACTGGGATTGGTGCAGGCAGGGTGACACACATATCAAGTAAATGTTACAAATACATTAATTTGAACTATAGTCGATTCATCAAACTACTTTGTATATTACTACTGGATGCTATGAACACACACAATGATTAGGGCTGTATGTGTGTGTGTTGTGTACTATACACAGGCAGTAGTGTCTGGCTGATAATGTGCTATGCTGAACACGAGAGGCTTTAGTCGGGTGGCTTCTGTTTTACATACTTGATGACTATCAGCATGTATGTGGTTGTCGTTGGTGGTTTTCTTATTCAAACGCTCAGTTCCGTGTTTTCCATATTTTCACCGTGCAGCTTTTAAAGGAAGTTCCTGTGTACGGTGCATTATATTACTTGTTATTCTGTTATTACAAGTAAGGTCAAACTGTGAAAAACTAAATGCCCCACCACCACCTGTGAAACTGAGGCACACCCATGGGCACATCTCTCATACAATGTAGGCTATTTGTTTATTTTGCTGCAGTGTCTTTCTGTCAGTATTGTATTAGCCTCTTAGATGTTTGTAAGCTATACCTGTTGCTGTCACCAAATGTGACACAGTAGCTCTTACAGTATGTTCATAGCTCCTTTGTGAGCGCATACTGTAGGCCTATTATTAGGAACAGTATCACTGCTACTACTACTTATTTAACGCCATTATAAAGATATGTATACGGTAATTAAAATAAATTCCTGAAAAGCATGGCCAATAGAAACATTCAATTGCGAAGACATTTCTGTAAAAGATGGTGTGGAGTCTGTCTTGTGTCCATCGGTCAGTCATTGCTGGCCTTGGTGCACTGATTTAATCATTGATTAGACCCAGCCCCAGCATTTCTTCCATTAGGCCTACATATAGAAAACATTCCATCTGAAGCTTATATGCTCGCGAGACTCACAGCCTGGCTATGTGATACTAAATCATTGATTACCTTTGCAGAGAAATAGTTAATCTCGCCTTGCTGCTCCTGTCAGTTCCTCTGACACAATGTGTTCTCATGCCCAAAAAATGTCAAGGCTGAGAGCGGAAGGATCTCAGTGTTTGAACATTAAAGCTGGTTTGTTAGAAGGTGAGCCTTGTGGGTGAAATGTATCTGTATACATGTATTGCTGTCACAAGGTATACTCACAGCATTATTATTGAGAATATTGCACCTGTTACATTGTATTCTGTTTGACAAATTTCACTCTAATGACTCAATCTTTTTTCTTTTTTTCACGTGATCCGATGATCTGATTAACCTTTATTTTCCCCAGGAACACTGACAGCCGGTGAACACAGCTTCTCGTTCCAGTTTCTTATACCAGGTGAGTTTATCTCGCTGACCTGTTGACCATTAAAGCAAAGTGTCTGTCTAATCAGCGCTGATCACATATAATGTTTCGGGTAAAGACTGTGGATTTAATATACACAGTTCTGCCCAATGCCCTCTGTGTCCAGAACAAACCACATGATAAATAACAGTAAACTTGGGAAGGTGCCTGCATTGACCTGTCATATCAGTTGTGCCAGAAGATTCAGGAGATACTAAGGGCTGGGTACATTACTGACAAAGCTTTATAATCCGCTCTTGTTCCAGAGCCAGATGCTAGGGTCAATGTAAGTGGGTGAAAGACAATGCATTCCTGTGACAACTTAGTCACTTGTTCTTTTAAACTGGTCAAAAGAATTCAACTGATTAAACCACTATGATGAAACCCTACGGCCACAACACACCAGGCTGTAGTCTTTCCCAATATGATGCGTCATGCAGGTGATTTTGCTTTGACTATGTTTTATCATGTATCTTTATCAGTCTCTGGCATTCACTAAGGCTAAGCTATTTTTAGTTCCCCAGCCCTGTGGCGCAGTCACTGTTTAATTGGTCTTCATGCCTGCTTGCTTCAACCCCTTCCACCACCAACACGCCCCACAGCCCAAAGTGTAGGGTGCATCATCTCTGGACACGTTAACAATCAGCTGCAGGGGTGGAACATTAGGGCATTAAGTTTTGCATCACTGCCCCCTGCTGGTGAAGTTTGACATGGTCTGCTATCATAGGTCTTCAATGTTTACTTTCACCTTTTTAGTTTTCTTTCTTGTACCGGTTAATCTGTAGATTTTAGGCATATAAATACATTTAATTTTAACTGCTGTATGTGGCTGAATTAGGTCATTCACGTAATAATTCAGGCTAACACTTACGAATGCAGTGGTGGACAAACCCAGTCCACAAAGTAAAACAGGTATGTGCTTAGTGTAGGTGTCACCAAAATGTCGTCAACTGGAAAATTGTAGATTGTATCTTTAAGGAAATATCAATGTCATTGTCAAAATTATTTATGCCACAGCCTGAATTGTCCACTGTGTCTTTTCCACAAATAGCTTTGGCTCCAACGTCATTTGAAGGGCCCTTTGGGAAGATTGTTTACCGCATCAGAGTGGTCATCGACACACCTCGCTTCTCCAAGGACTACAAAGCCCAGCGGCCCTTCTATCTGCTCAACCTGCTCAATCTCAACGACTTTCTCAACATCGAGGTGAGGTGGCAGGTCCTCTCTCTCCAAGCCTGTTGTTTATAGCATGAGCAAGGAAGGAAGGCATTTGAAATCAAGTCTGCCGCAACGCTTCCTCTCTAGTCCTAGGTTCACACTCTACCCCTCCGTCTACACATGTGGCGTGTGAAGCATAAACAAGGAGCTGTGTGGATATATGGGGTTATGTGGAGCTACAGTGCAAATGAGTGTACCTTACTGTACAGAGATTTAGACATGGTAGAAGAGGAAGTGATTTACAGTAGTAAACCTGTAGGGCATCACTTTATTTAATCGTGTCTCATTTAGATCCAGATTTATTTGATTTCGGCTAATAGCAGACTGTAATTTCTTTTTCCCCTATCGCACACTTGTGTCGTACTCGTTACTTTTTCATTTACTGTCAACGTTTCCTAATGTTCTGGACCTCAGGAAGATCAGAAGATCAGATCGTGTTGCTAATGAGCCTGCTAATGACAAACCACTAACGATGCGGTCATGCAGCCACTAAGAATGTGGCCTGGTAATTATTTCCTATAGCAACCGAGTTATGCAGTGACAACAAAGAAGTTCAGCTACCACCTGGTCAAGACGGGCACCCTGATGCTGAAAGCTTACAGCGATATGCAGGGGTACATCCCTGGTCAGGTGATCAAACTGGCCACTGAGATCCACAACAAGTCTGGGAAGGACACAGGATATGTATTGGCCAGTCTTATACAGGTACAGTAACAACCGTTAAAGTCCCCAAGAAAAGCTTTGATACCGGTTAACCACTCAATTATTAATTAGTCATTTGCAATTATATACAATTGCCTTTTCATACAAATGTGTTTGATAACTATTGAATACTGAATTTCCTGTTTAAACCAATATCGGCCAATCCATCAGGTTTACATTAAACTGTTGGTTTCACTGGGGATTGGGACTGGTAATCACAATACTGATAGCAGTTCAAAGTTTGATTTTTTTCAATAGAAAGTAACATATAAAACCAAGCGGCCTGTGACCGACCTGCGGACCATAGCGGAGGTGGAGGGAGCTGGGGTGAAGGCGGGAAAGCATGCAGAATGGAAGGAGCAGATCATCGTACCTCCTCTCCCTCAGTCTGGTCTGGCTGGCTGCAGCCTCCTACAGATAGACTACTTCATTCAGGTGAGAGCCAACCACCCGCCTGAAACTTTCTAGATAATGTTTGTTACTGACTTTCATCTATCCAGAAACGGATTTGCTTTGTTTTGAAACTGATTTCCTGGTGGCCAGTAACAGTACTGCATCTCAAGCACTTCCTCATTGGCTTCAACACCGAGCCATGGTGGTTACTGCTTGGTGTGTGTGCGAAGCTGCGATTGACTATCACCTTAATATGAATACACTCTCCTGATAAATCACAGCTGTCTTCCTGTGCTCGCTGCAGGTTTCACTGAAGTCCCCAGAGGCCATCATTACTCTCCCTATTTACATAGGGAACATTGCAGTGAACCTCTCTCCATCGCAGCCCGTAGCGTCCACTCCAAACCAACCAGCGAGCGTGACCCCCAGCGCGACCCCCAGAGTGACCCCCAGCGTGACCCCCAGAGTGACCCCCAGCGTGACCCCCAGCGCGCCCCCTGTAGAGGAGGACCTGGAGGAGGAGGAGCTGGGGGGGGCGGGGGGCGTGGTCAGCGAGGAGCTTCCCACCAAGAGCCACTCTCAGCAGGACCCGTCAGGGCAGCCCGTCCCCACGTCGCCCGGCATGTTCGAGCGCGCCCCAGGCTTCGTCCTGCCTCCCGGCCAGGACCTCCAGGCGCAGCTGTTCTGCCTATCCACCGGGGCCACCATACCGTTCTTCTGCGAGGGGGCTGCCACGCCCGTGCCCACGTCCTGCTCCCTTGTCCTGCCCCCGGAGTACAGCAGCGGGGACTACCCACACGGTGCGTGGCAGGGTGCTGACACTGGTGCAGGCTATCCGCTGCCTATGGTGCTGCCTGCCTGGCTGCTAGACTAACTATATGTTGTTGGATGGGGTGGGGGGGATGATTGTTGTGTTTACACCGCCTACACTGCAGCAGAGCAATGTGAGTGGTACTGTTGAAGGCCCCATTTTTTTCTGTGTTGTTTTGGAAAGGCGTTGGTTTTCTGTTTTAGTGTTTTTTCAACATTGTTGGGAGGTCCCTGCTTGCAGTCCAGAAATGATGTCACACCTGGGGCCAAATCTGACCCCCCCCTTAATTTTCTTCAGAGTGGACTTTTAGCTTTATGACAAATGTTATGGGTTTTTTAAAGTCCTTTCAGCACGACACAACTGACCAAACAACTGGGAATGTTTTATTAATTTAGTGGATCCTTAAAGTACACCAGCAGTAATGCTGAAATAATACTATGACGTTGACAGTATCCCATTTTCAGTTTAACTTGTCTAATCTGTTTAATTTACAGAATATAATATGAGCGCCCCGCAAGTGTTCTGTACTGCATTTGATTATTTGTCCTGGTGTCTTGCAGAGCCTCCCCCCTCCTACGAGGAAAGCTGCAGCAGTACCAACTGAAGTTTCAACAATAGACATTAAAGGAGGTGATGATGTAAAGTGGCCACACCCACCCAGTGTCTATGTGGAAAGCTGCTGCAGTACCAACTGAAGCTTCAACAACAGATATTAAAGGAGGTGTTGATGTAAAGTGGCCACACCAATCCTACAATACTCCACTTCACTGATAAGGATGTTTCCACTGCGAATGGAAGAGAATGCCTCCCTCATGACTTTCCTTGTTTTTGTTGTAGATAAAAATAGAATGTATTTTATTGTGAAATCAGGATATTGTAACTTGTGCCACATCCCCTGATGGTAGTGTTCAGTTAGAATGGGAGAACTACACTGTGCCTGGAGGTTGTGCTGTTTCAGCAGAAAATGTTAAGTAAAACATATAGTAGAATGATTGGATTAATATGGGGTAATTCTTTGTATTTCTAAACTATTCTTGCATCTGTGATGCCGTGTGATGGATTTGGGCCTGTTAGAAGGTCAACATGTGTCATGTACAGTAACTGCAAATGCGCACTCGATTTTCAGGTCTGTTTCTTTGCATCTGAGCTGTCCATATACTGAGTAGTGTGGAGTAAACCAACTACAGTCTAATGATGTTTCCTTATATAGTGATGGAAGCCAATTCTTGAACTTCCTCTAAGTAAAAAATGTCTCCCTAGAAATTGGCTGAATGGCATGTGTTATTAATA
The DNA here is from genome assembly GCA_027564795.1 of Aphredoderus sayanus. NCBI lineage: Eukaryota > Metazoa > Chordata > Actinopteri > Percopsiformes > Aphredoderidae > Aphredoderus > Aphredoderus sayanus. Next base: position 389 of record JAODUG010016300.1, on the reverse strand, counting down.
TTACAGCAATACGCCTAAGATTAGGACTTGTTGAATAGAAACAGACAGCAAGACCAACATGATAGACAGTCCATACATTCCATAATGCACACAATTGTAATGCAGCCTTATACTTATACTCACTCATATATCATATTTGGCAATTCAGACTATTGATAAAAGTAATACAATATTTAAATCAAAGGTATAGGATTAAAATACAGTTTATTGTGTATTGTAGCCCAGGTATCTGAATATTTGCTCAAGAGACAATTACATTAACCCTCGTAATGTACTCAGAAATCTAGTTTTTGGCCACACGGCGGCGCCATGTGATTGTGTATGATTTGTGTGTTTTTCAATTGGCATTGCTGAGTGTATTTATTTAGTTATTAATTATTTCTTTATGT
>JAODUG010016281.1:0-23047 GCA_027564795.1 Aphredoderus sayanus | reverse complement strand
CAGATCTCAACCCAATAGAGCATCTTTGGGATGTGGTGGAACGGGAGCTTCGTGCCCTGGATGTGCATCCCACAAATCTCTGGGCCAACATTTCTAAAGAATGCTTTCAGCACCTTGTTGAATCAATGCCACGTAGAATTAAGGCAGTTCTGAAGGCGAAAGGGGATCAAACACAGTATTAGTATGGTGTTCCTAATAATCCTTTAGGTGAGTGTATATTATGATAAGCAACATATGATGGGGGGGGAATAAGCAACACTGCACTTTTACAGCGTTGTGTCTTGAGATTCAATTCAACATTGTGAATGTTGACACACGAGCAGTTGATGGGAGGTAAAATACATGAAATATATCGATATTTGTGCCATGTTTTAAAAACACAGAGCCTGGAATCAGGGCTATGGCCTTAAACACAGGCACACTAGTGTGACTTTACTGGGTATTTCTGAAGGTCTTAACGTCTAAAGAACAAAGATGGTTGTTTCTCACACTCTCTCATACACACACAAGGGATGGGGTGTTGAATTATGCAGGGGAGGCCCGCCCAGCCTTGTCATCCATGGGGAGCCTTCGGTACAAAGGACTAAAAAGTGCTGACAAGCCGTCATAGGAGAGAGAGAGACTGACAGAGGGATTGTAGTAGACAGACAGACGGATGGTCTTCTATGTTGGGCCACCAGGACACTGTCAGGGTGAGGAGCAGCCCTGTTGTAGCCCTAGATGTACTGCAGCCAATAGAACACGACACCAGTAAGCTAGCAGCCACCGGACGCTCTCCATGACAACAACCACAGCTGGGTGTCACGTTGCCTATGCCAGCCACGCCTCTCCTCTGGTTACAGTCTGACAAGAGGTCAGACACAGACAGAGAGAGAGAGACCCTGAATGTAACCATGAGAAAAGTAAAGAAAAAAGCACTGAAAGAGTTATTTGGTTGGAATTTAACAGGCCCGTTCAAAGAAGAAGAGCAGTCCTGTTTATGTATCAGACACAAGAACAACCATGATATGAGATTATCTCTGAGATATTCACAACATAAACAGCATAACAACCATGAACAAAAGCACAATCTCAAAGACCTGCTTCATCCCGGATTAACTGGGACTAAAGCATTTCAGGAGTAAAAAACTCTAGGCAAACCCAACAGGAGCCAAGTGGATGTGGTCCACTTCCCAGCATGCAGGTCTTGTTTGAAAGGCCTACTGGCCATGGCAGTCCTTAGACAAACAGCTGAACTAGGAATAGGCAAGTAATGGACAAGAGAGGAGCCACACCCAACTCTTTGGTACAAACACATTTTAGACAGACAGACACTAACAAATAATTTAGACATATTTAATCTAAAGACAAAGACTAGGGTTGGGTATAGTTTGGGTTTTTACGATTCCTGTACCAAACCGATACTTAGTACTTTGTTCATCAATGGTCAACATAGCATTTTGTTGACGGTCCCTTAGCCGCCAGTGCTCGCCACTCAAAGTAATTTGTTGACAGTCACCTGTTCATACTATTTACATTGATTGATAACAATAAGTCATGTAACTTACAATAGTATGCAAACAGATTTGTTTTATTTAAAAAATATATTGATGCACAAAGTTGAAATGTTATGCACTTATTACCTAGCTACTGCACCATGGTAAAATAAATCTGATTCTCAAACGCACACACTACTAGTCTTAGCTTGCGTTGGCACTGTCAACCCTAGTCACTCCTCGCAATCCCACCTCTACACAGCCTGTTCTAATGTACTCTGCATTTTTGTGCACGTGTGCAAGCACTGAAGCCGTCCTCTTGAAACTGTGGTGACAGTTGGCGTCAACAAATCAGTGAGGGTGCGGGTGTTAAGGGACGTCACCAGTACGCAGAGGTTACACTACTGTACCTAAGCAGCCATGTTTACTGCCCACTGGGCACAGCGTGGTGAAAACATTGTACCACTCGCACACCTACTGGGTGTGTGCAGCTGAATGTGTGTGTTTGTGCAAAACTTTATGAGCTTACCATGTTTCTAAAAACAACGGCTTTATAACTTCTGCTGAAAGCAGTTCCTCACAACAGTCGGGTTACGTGGTGAATTCAAAATGAAGGTATTGTGCATGTGAACATTACGTTTGGAACAAGTATGGAACAGTGTGTAGATCTGAAACAGACGCACACATGAACACAATACAAAAATAAAAAAAGAACGTGCATATTCTACTTAAGTATCTGGAAACAGAGAAGGTGGAGACCCACTGGGGACCCCAACTATGTCCACCAGATGTTAAGAGGAGGGTGAGGCCGAAAGAAACATCTCACTCCTTACTCAATCTAAGTCCGCCTTTCCATTACCTGAGCAAAAAACATGGATAAGCCCCTTTCTAAATATTTAAAAACAGCTTGTGTGGACTTGATTGATCTTTCAAGTAATCTATCTAGGTCTAATAACCTTTAAAGTGGACAGTTGCAAGGCAGGGTCATTTGTAGGATGGAAGCTTGTTTTAGTGGAACAGGAAAAAGGCAGGGCATGTTACATCCACCTCTACATAACACAAGGTGTGAGGAAGTGCTGTGTTGTCATGAGGTTGTTGGCAGCTATGTCAGGGCGATTTACAAGCCTATAGCTCAAAACCACACATTTCTCACAAACTTAACTTTGCATGTGCAAACACCTTCTCAAACGCACACCACACATGTCGACCAGCCTGGTTGTATGGATTTTAGAATATCACGCATGCATTCGCTTTATATGCGTGTGTATCTGGTTTTCCTTGGGAATACTGTGTAAACACACTTAAAGCCACACCCTGAAAGCAGCTTCTCTAGCCAACTATGTAGAGACTCTTGCTGTCTCTCACAAGCTGTCAACACTGTTAACCATCGATGGCTCAGGTCAGATAACAGCCAGCAACTGTGAACTGACTGCATGTGCCTGATGGTATTTTTTTCAGCTCAGATGGGATAGCTTATGATAAGTGTTAAACCACGTATGGAAATGGGTGAGAAGATTTCATAGTGGAACATTAATCCTGGTCACGACACTGGTCCTTCAACCCATTTCTTCACCATTCAGAGCCGTGAACTGGGTTGCTCAGAGGTGGCCTTAGTAAACCGTCAAGTCATCGGTCCTCAGTTGCGGTCTCATTTTGTCAGGGGGGTTTTTTCTCTTATGATTGGTCCACCAAGGCCTGACTGACAGCTGAGTGGAGCCAATGATGAGATTGGCAAAGGAGTGTGAGTCATTGAGAAGAGAGACTGAGATAAAGTGAGAGAAGAGAAGGAGGAGGGCTGGGGGGAGGTGAACACCAGGGCCACAGAGGGGATTAACGAGGTCTGACAGGCCGGCTGGGTCCAGGGGCCGCTAGGAAACACAGACACACACACCAAAGTGTACACGTACATCCACAGCTCTGAGGGACTGCTGCTCTGCTGAGCACACACAATGCACTGTTTGTTTCAAAATGAAAGCGAGAGAGAGTGGGGAAAGAGAAAAAGATAGTAGGCCAGATCAGAGAAAAGGAATGCGTGTTTGTGTGTGCATGTGTGGGGGTGTGTGTGTGTGAGAGAGGGGAAAACAACCACATTCCAAGCTTACAAACCACAGGTGCCTCCATCCAAATATCCCTTGCTGCCTGACTGAGACTAGCAGCATGACTGACTGGCTGGAAAGCTAGAGAACCTCGTGCAAACTAATTTAAATGTGTAACTTTCAGTATTAATGATTAGAACGGCTTTCATCTAATCTAATAAATTCAACCACCATACTAGAGGGCTTATATTAGAAAGAGTAGGTAAACAACATTTTAGCTAGCTGCCAAAGTTTCAAGAAAGAGACCCAATGGGGAGGATTACAGGACTTGGTCAAGGAAACAGGCTGTCCAAGCATACAGCTGGGTTTATACATGCTTACTTAAATTTAAATTTAACCCAATCTCCTAGCAGCGTCACAATTCAAGTGCGTTTCTGTGTGTGTGCTAGAGGAATACCTATGGGTCCATAACTCTGTTGGGTAGGTCGTAAAGAGATCTGGTCGTGATCTTTGGCCTCACTTCTTAATGAGCAGCCAGGAAACCACTGCTCTCTACATGCACACTGGTGCACACACAGTGGAAATGCAAACACACATACACAAATGGCCTTGAAATGTGCTGAAAACCTTAGGACAGCGGGAGGGTTAAGAGTGCATTTGTCTCCCTAATCACATGTACCGGACACATATCTGAAATTAATCCCACACCTTTGGTTCATTAAGGGTCAAAACAAACCTCCTTGTTTAGTAAGAATATCAGAGAAGTATGTTAACCAAAATTGATATAGCTAGAGGGTAACATTTACATATGTACTATTAACTTTATCTTCAAATGAGAGTTACCCACGTAATATAAGTTTTATGTTTATTTTTTCTATTTGCACTTATGCTCCATAATATACATGATGAAAAGTTGCCAAGGAAACTGACGACAAAAAAATCAGATTTTTTTTCTATCTCACAAATGAGAACATGCAGATACCGGAGACTTAACATGCTATTTAGGCCTAGATAATTACAGTCATCTGTTTAGAGATAACACTGTTTGCATCAGTGCATCCTGTAAGCATACTGTTATATGCTTGCACAAATGCACAAGCATACACGACATAAATGTGCTAGAATTTACAGTACGTCTGTGTTTAGCATGCAGGTTAGCGTGTCCATCCTAGCATTTATGGCTGAACAGACACAAAGCAAACCTCCTCTGGTCTCTGCGCTCGGCACGGCAAGTGCATTACCATGGCGACGATAGCCAGCTAGTGCCCACATGACGTGATGACGTGGTGGGGGGAGTGAGATTTTGATAAACACACACGGACAATGGAAACAAAAGAAACTTACATACAACCGCTCTCTCACATGTACACAAAAAAAAATGTTGTCCCATGACATCATGGCATTGTGCTTGTGGCTGAGGCCTGCAGATTACTGTTCACCTGGTTTTATATTGTCCATTGCACAAAGAGATAGAAGCTATGGTCTCCAATTAGTGTCACTTCCAGACAGCAATGTTACATGTCAAGTTTATTTATGTAACCCTCACTCACAAGCATGCCTCAAAGCACTGAACCATCACATTTTATAGTCTACAGTATTACGTTCCTGCATGTGTGCTTATAGCATTTGCTTCTTCTACACAGCCTTGGGGTTGTAATTTGCAGATTATAGCTTTGATATATAGGCCTATCATTCCAATTTATTTAAATCAATCCACAGAGTGCAAGGTAGGGAGACACCCTAAACAGGTCCATTCTACATACCCCTTTCAACAGGCAAATTTTATGTACTATAGTCTCTAATTGGTCTAACCTGTTTATAAGTAGAAGCAGTAACTTGAAAAACTAAACATTGTTTTATAAACTATGAATTAATCATATAAATTAGGACTTTACTTTAGTCTGAAACTAACAGGCATATAAATTGTTCTGATGCCAATAAATTTTAGTTTAAAAAAAATAACACTTCTAAAGCAGATTAGTACACAAGACTACAGTCAGCTACTGTACATCTTTCTGTGAAACATAACGACAGTAGGTGTTACATGGGTCAATGCAGTCAACTCTTTCATGTGAGACAAAACAAGGAATAAAAAGTGTGAACAGAATATAAATCAGAGCAAAATCAAATAAAGGCCACATCCGTAAAATCCTAGGTTTGCACTGGTCCTTCCGACTCACAGCCGTACCATTTTGCGGTGCTTGTCTGCCTAGCCCCCTGAATAATGCTATCGCCAAACAACACACACTTCCTGTCAGCTTCCTGCTTCCTGTGCAGGGGGCTATGAAGGAGGAGATGCTGACATCAAGTCGAGACTGTGCAAGGCGAATAAGTGCTTAACACCACCCGTTGTTACTTAACTGGTGAGATACCAAACACTGACCAGTTGCCACTCAACAACAAGCAACAGATGCCATTTTTCCTGGGCCACAATGAGTGTGGCCCTGATAAATGTTACTATAAATCATAGTAAGTACCATTTTGCCTATCTCATTCATTATCTTGTAGGTAAAGGGAAAGCAAAGTATACATTTGTGCCATCAAAAAAGATGAATTTGCAATTATTGCAGTGACTTGCAGCATAATAAGCAAAACATCCAATAACGATGTGTAATGTGAGGCAGAGGAAGAGTATACATTCAACTAAATGTAAGATATACATTTAATTTCTTCTATAACCGCTTTAGGGACAAGTCTTTAAGTCACAAATTGGATTAGCATATGAATACATGCAACATGTGAATTAATTCAATAGTGTCCAGTGGGGTGATGAAGGAAGCCTTTTGTGAAGTTTTATGTCTCGGGGACCATTGAAGTATAGCTATGTCTCTCTCCTCCATTCATTTCAATACGGTCTTCCGAATAACTGCCCGCGGGCGTTTCCAAGATGGCTGCTAAGTGGCGAGACTTGCCTACAAGGACTTTGGTATCGTTCTTTTCTTGCTCGCTATATGTGCTTAGGTCAGCACACAAGCAAGTAGCTACCAACTTGCCACTGTACTACAAAGCCTTAGGACAGGTTATTGCAAAACTGCCTATATTACGCTGGCCCCACAATAGAGGAATTTCAAATCTTAACAGATTATAAAAAAATAAAAAATAAATCACATATTTAAATACCACAGTTATACCACTTAATTGTAATTAAGCACACACTTGGCGTGTCGCGGAGGTGTCTTTGTCAATCATGGAGTCAATAGATAGATAGATAGATAGATAGATAGATAGATAGATAGATACTCGTTGCTGTAAACAAGGCCTAATATCACTAGTGAGTGCTACATATTTTGCACAAAGAAAGCAAACTGGATGAAGTCATGCCTCGGACCCAGAGTAGGGCCAAAAATCCTCTAGTGGGGGCCAGCATTAAATACATGCGTTTGCCTGATAAGAAATGGTTCCTGGGAAGATTGGCTTCTCATCAAAACAGTCATTAAGAAAGGAAAATAGTAGAGTAATAGAGTGTCTCTGTGCAAGGTAGCCCTACTATACAGTAGATGTCTGCAGTTCCTTACCTCAACAAACTGCAAGAGGTGAGAGCAAAATGTCAGACAAATGTGATAACACTAAAGAACAACCTGATAATATACAATGCTGCTGTATTAAACTACCCTTTGAAAATACATGTAAAAAAGTATCATGATAATGTATAATCTGTGTCATATCTTGCATTGCACTCATTGTTTTGTCCTTTTGTCCATTTTGATATGTTGTACTGCTACCTTTCAAGATGCTGATAAGAGTGGATTGATTGTGATTCTTATCAGTCGTTCCTAAACTATGATTGTGGATAAGAAAAGAGTTCAGCACAGCACAGCTCAGATTAGACTAATCACATAAAAACTTGTTTCAGTATTGGGGTGATATTTAAACAAGGTGAGATTTAAAGTGTTAATACATCTTATTTATCCATCTAGGCTTAAGTAAATACCAACAGATAATCAAAACATATTTAATGTTTAATGTTAATGTATGTCATAATAGAAAGATTCTAATATGTTCCAATTTTTTATATAGAATTTTCACAAGCCACATATTTATGCTCTGATCAGTTTATGCAGCATTAAATTGGAAGCTCAGAATATGTCATATCTTGGCACATGGTGCTTGAGCTCAGGATCACAATAGTTCTACGGGACATGTGGGAGTGGGGCTGGGGGACACCAGCTGTATTGGCTTGGGTGTGGTGTGGCAGGGTATCATACTTGTGTTTTTATTTGTTCACATTCTGCCTTGCTCTCATATGGAATGGACATTCCATTCGCAAAGGGAGAATTATCTAGGACAACTTCTGGACTCCACAACAAACTGATGAGCTTGTGTTTGCTGCACAAAACACCGGTCAACGGTTGGCTGGCTACAATCCTGATAAATTAATCGGCTCAAGAGGAAGAGAGGAGACCTCCTGGGCCCCCCTCCCATGCCAAGAATCCCCCACACCCTTGGAAAGCGCAAAGAAGTGGGGGTAGGGGCTGAATGCTGCCTGACCCCTGACCGCCTAAAACCACTGCAGGTGATTGTATATGGACAATAACCAATCAAACACACGCGGCCTGAGATTTAAATTAACAACTGTCAGTTTACGACCTGAAATTATACAGTGAGGCTAGTCTATGTCATACTAAAAGCAACAAGACATATATGTCTCGTACGCGTGAGCTAGGTAGCGATTATTTAAAACCATTAAACTGGAAAACGCCTTCTATGGCTGGTTCCTGTCACAATCGCAACAATCGTCAATTGATCTACATGACACCAATGTGGCCGAACCACAGAATAATGGCTTGCAGCAATTTACTCGTTTTTTACCAATAGTGGCCATTTCACTTAATACTGTAGGCCTACTGTATCTTTGCCTGGACACTGAGGCATACTTGTTTTTATTTGTATATGTCCGTTACAGTAGTTTGCTGACCTGGCTAGTAGTTAACGCACTTGCTTATCTTATTTATCTCGCATCAAACAGACCAGTACGATAGTCCTATAATAGTAGTCAGCCATTGCATGCACTTGCTAGCAGGTGTTGTGCCAAAATTGTTCCCAGTCACCACCGGTATTTTCCATTCCCTCCAGTCTGTATTGTTACAATCCCGATATATTTAGCTGGTTTGTGTACGTTCTAGTGCTATATTTACTTTCTTTTTCTGAACATAATCATTATTCTACACAATCTATTACAGACAATATTCAAACTTCAAACGTGTCCACTGCTTTTGTCTAATCGCAACATAACTTATAAAAGTAACTATTTCGGCAGGTGACCTGTTTCACCACCACACCTACCAACATACACAAACAGGGTGGACGACTGGGTATCTTACGTTAGCTAGCTCGCAACTCACCATATGGGGAAAAAATCAACTTAATGACTCATTTAAATCACAGCTTACTGCCTTCTGTCAGAATGCCATTATTGAATGCCAGTTTTCCAACTAGAGTTGACAAATGGGATCTACAGGTAACCTATACAGTAGCTAGCTAGTTAGCCAGCTAGGATAACAGGTACACCGCTACAGTATACAATAGTTTAGAAAATCAGCATTGGTTGAAGCTGAATGCGAAATAACCTATGCGGCTGACAGAGGCCTGCAGGCCGGGTACCATCCCCGGACTCTCCGTACCTCTGTGGGTTGGCTGATCTCGAACAGGTCGAGCCGGTTGGCGTTCCAGTGGTTAATGATGTCGGCGAGTTTCCGCCTCTCCTCCTCCCTGCTCCCCGACATTCTGGGAAAGAAGCCTCGGTGATTTTCTCCGCTGAAGAAAATATCAGTTCCGTCCACAAGAGAAAATAAAATTTAGAATCTCAGGAGACCCGAACTACAACGGCAAAAACAAAGCGCCTCAATTGCTTTCGCCGTTTTCCTTTTGCGAGCAGTTAAGGTGGCGGGTGTTTCGCTGTCACTGCTCGGAGTGTAGTGGAGCTAGTTCTGCTCGCGGATCAACCTACCGACCGCTCCTCTGTGTGGCGTTTCGGACATTCTGGGTGCCATCGCGTGACCGGCGGAGGTAGCCGAGGACGAGGTCGTTCTTCGGTATGCTCGTTCACGACCTCGTGCGCGCGCACGGCTGTATACTGTAGCTGTCACCGTCAAGCGTTTGACGCTGCAGTTTGGCCACATAATTACACTGATTAAAATGTTAGTGACAAAACCTTGATACGGTTGTGCTAAATATTTCTGGTTTATCAGGCTGCCTCGAATAACTCATAATAGACCAAGAGCATGCTGTTTCTATTTCCCACTACCTTCTGTAAATAATTTCAGTTGCCCTTAATTATACTGTAGGCTTACAATATTGTGCTTTATGGGCGTCCTAACCATTTCAGATGGAAAACGTGTCTAGACTTTGTTAATGTCAAAGCAGAGAAACGAGAATCCCTTTGTTTATCTGTTTTCCAAATCAGGTCCTAAACCTTTCTTGGCTGTGTTGAATGCAACACAGTCCTGTTATTTCTCCCACCAAGAACAATATATTAATTTATAACGCTGAATTTCTTAAGGAACTTTATAACAAAATCACAAAAGATTTTCCTGGAATTTATCGCTATGAAGGGAGTTATTTTCAGGGAGTTTCACACCTGCCTAAAAATGCAAAAATGCCCACATTCTTACAATATAGTTAAATAGAAAATGTACACTCCTGCCAGAACACAGGTCTATCCGGGATACAGCCGTATGCTATCTAGATTTGATTCCTTTATGCTCAAATAAATACAAGATAGGGAGGAAATCGGGTATTCTTTGCTCCTGTGACCTGGATAACCATAATATGATCATACATTGCTAAACAATGCAAGAAACAAGATGTTATACGTAACTTAGAGGCGTAAAACAACTATACGACCCACTTAAAATTTCAACCAGCGTTTCTCAGTTACAGCAACAATAGATTGCTTGTGAGGAACAACAGACATGCGTCGCGTCAAACAATGTGATACTTGTCACTGAATAATGTGGGTAAGTCTGTGAACAATGTCAAATGTGGTATTATGTGTGCATGTGCTTGCGTGGTTAAGATGTTTTTTAGTACTGTAGTTATTTCTTTGCGCACACCTTAGTATCCATGTAAGCATGCTTAATGTGTAAGACAGTGCTACATAACGTGGCATGTGTCTGGTATTCAGTTCTTTGTCCCTGTAGAGAGAATTGCTAGGAGACAGGTCGAGCAGTTTTAACTTAACTTGTACAGAACATGTCTACAATATAAAAAATGTGTACACAGATCTGTCCACCTGGCCATATTGCCAGGTGGCCAGAGACAGGGTACAGACTGGTTACAAGGAGACATTAAGTCATATGACCCCAGATGTTGAGAAGTTACCTTTACCCCAACATAGTTGCAGTATGTGCATTGGATTGCATAAACATAGAATTTATGAGCAAGAAAAATAGAATAACAATTGTAGTGAAGAGTCATAGCCATGCAGCAGGTAGTGTCACAGAGCCAGCCTTTACTACTTGCATAAAGTTTTGGGACACAGCGCTGGCAAACTGTATTAAGACCCACCTAAGAGATATTTTGATTGACATGCACAATGACCAACTACATACTGTAACTCAATGAACAACTCGGACGTTAAACTCATGCCGTGGAATTACTGGTTGTTTGCCGATTGTGTTAAATGTTAAATAGATTTGTTACTGCTTACATTTTTATATATGTATATATATATATATATATATATATATATATATAAAGCACTGCACTAGTGTTGTGTGTGTGTATATATTGTAAGTGACAATAATAACAGCCAATGAAAACCTCCCACCCACTTCTTGATAATGTTCACATTCTTACAGGGTTTATGTATCAGAAGTTTTGCACAAGTCACTTGTGTGATGTAATGCTAATGAACAGGAGCGGCTGAGACACACTTGGCAGTGGAATGTGCAAATAATAGCATTTAACCTGAAAATAGCCTCTTATTCCATCTTCGGGAGAATGTGAATATTATTTGTAAATGTCTTTCCATCTCAGAGTTGATACTGTACACATTGAATATGCAGACAGCTGCATCTGATTTTTCCATATAAGAGTATATGTTCCACTTTGCACTAATGGATCTTTTGCAGGAACTTATAATTGTTCACACCTTTTCAGTGACACAATAACCTTGTGTCTGTTATGACCACATTTGCACACAGATGTTTCCTGTCACGGTGTGTGGCAGAAATCAATGTTGGTCTTGGAATATGAGTAACAAATGAACAAATTAGAACAAGAAAACAAGAGTGTATTCATAGCTATCAGATTCAGGCATGCTGTGGCACAATCAGAGTCCCATTCTTTCCTGCAGTTCCCTTGAATCCTTGAGAATCTGAGAGGTGTAGGATTTCCTGCATGTATGTTGATACATTTTTCTTTATGGAAATGTTGAAACATGACATGCCTCTTCGTATTGAATATTACAGTGACATTGCCAACATCATTAAAGCATCTAATATGAAAAGACTGTGAATATCATGTTAAACATCTCTATGAATCCAGTGCACACGTGCCGGCCAGTAGTGGTGCCGGTAGCAGGAGTTAGTTATTTGCTGTTAAACACAGGAGCTCAGCTGGGAAGCAGCTTCTCACAGCTGTGAAGAATTTCACATCAGAGAGGCAGACCTGGTCTCCAGTGGAGTGAGTTTTTACTAGGTCTGTGGTCAGGCTAATCTGCTTCTGGGTATAGTTCATTTATTTACACAATATTGTGTCAATAAAAACCAGGATAAAATAAAAAGAAACAAATTGTGCAAATGATCATCTATGTACTGTGTCTGTTTTATCAATAGCAAACGTATAAAATTAATAGCATGTGAAATACATTGAGCACCAAAAATGTCTTTTTTACAATATTACTACATAGTGACTAAATAATGTTTGTGCGTGTGTGAATCCCTACCTAAAAGCACTGTGTTTTTCAAACCTAGCAAGTGTGGGTGTTTAGGTGATGATGTAAAAACCACATGCTGTACTTTGGTCAAGATGACAGATTGAAACCACATAATCCTTCCATGACTATTGCTCATACACACAGAGCGGTAACAGGGGAGGTTCTGATAAAAAAGTACTTATTAAACCTCAAATGCTGAAATTGTCAAAACTTAAACTTCCCAATATACTGATATTTTCTGTTTAACCCTCCTGCTGTCCTCTTGGTCAAACTAACCCAACGCACTACCTCTTTGTGCCAGCAGAAGGTGCAAATTCAAATTCTACATCTTACAAAGACAATGTGCCCTGCTGGCACAACAAGGTAGTGTGTTTGAAACCCGAGACAACAGCAGGGTTTAACAATATTAAATATTTTCAGTGTGAGTCAATGTCAGTGTTTAATGTGTGTGTGGTAACTAGCTGAGATAGAGATAGCATCACACATACAGGAAACGGCAGGGTTATCTGGTAAAGTGGGTTTCCTGCTGTGGTTTGTCACTTCTGCATCTGTGGCAGACTGATAAGCTCTTCAGTGCGTAATTTAGGCTCAACCAAAAATCTGGGATGGGTTTGTTAGCAACCAATGTAATCATTTGTTATTATTAATTATGTTCAATGCCAGACTGCTCCCTCAGAAGCTCCACCCTCCACATTGGACAAGCATTGCCAAGGATATTGTTGTGTGGCTGAGACAAAGTGGTCTTTGTGTTCCCATTTACAGAGCATGGGCTGTGTAGAAACACCAGATTATGTTTTCAGTACGCACATATAGCAGGCAGCTAGTGGAACATGAGGAGATATTCGCTGAATTTGACAAAAAGTGTATTAGCTTACAATCACTGACTCCACCTTTAACTCTAAAATGGTAAGGTCCTTCCTGCTTACAGGAAACAAGGTCATGCCGAGGTCATCCTGCCGGGAAGTGTTGGTGGAACGCCCACTGGACTAAAACGCATTTCACGTGCATTTCATCAACAACATATTCCTAACATTTTAGGACATTTTTAGTATGGCAATAAATACTGTAAATGGGCAGTGTTTATACACTGTATGTGGAGTACTTCTACACACACATTAAATAAAGACACATATACAATAATCTAACTCATACATTAAGAGGAAGTTGAATCCCTCATATGTATATCCCTATAAGTGTGATTGTCATCTTACAGGAAGGAATCCTGGGCAGTCATTTCCTGTTTTGTGTCACACCAGACTTTCACCTGTAGACAATGGGTCCACATAGAAAAGAAAGGCTCTCTGTGTGTGCATTAGATAAAGAGACAATAATAGTGTAGGCAGTGTGACAAGCAGTAGTGTCAACAATGACAGATAAAACAGTAAAGAATTTTATTCAGAAATAAGGGGTAAATATACCCAACCTGCAATGAAACTACTAAATTATCTAAATGTAATTGTGTATGGTGAATGCAATCAATACAATATACTGTACAACATACAATATTTCAGATCCATACCTACTGCATAACCAGCTCACAAATCTTAATACATGAATAACTACCATGTTATATCAGCTTCTGTAGTGTGTGTGCTTACACTATATCTAGAAGCAGACGACATCTGTTGAATTGTCTTGTTTACTAAACATTTCTGACTCGTGGGAAAGCAACAATGGAGCTCATTTAATCTCCAGAAAATGACGCCTATCTGTCTATTTATCCCCTCTGTCTGTCTGTCTGCCTGCCTGTCTCTAGCTTCTCCATATTATATTGTGAATAAGCACATGCAGTGGTAGTCCTATCAAAACCGCCATCCTACACAACATCACAAATGGAGAGCTAAAAAAAATAAAAATAATAATATATAAACAACAGAACCAACTCCAATCCACAATGTTCAGTACTGCACCTAACCCAGAATTAAATGACCACTACTCAATCCAAGCCATTCATATAAAGCTATGATCTGATCTGCAGTCAAACATGTAGACCTATAGTTGAAATGATTTAAGAATTTAGTTATTCTGAAATGTCAAAGGGAAAACAAGTTGCAACACCTTCAAAGGCCTGCAATAAGCTAAAAGTGGATCTTAGGCTAACATTTATCTTGGGTAGTAAGTTAACTCCCATGGGCACATGCTATGACTGACGAGGATAATCACCAGGATAATATACAATAATTGCACCCATGGGAGCTAAACGGCTATCCTAAGCTAAATGCTAGCTACAGTAGCTCCATGCTACTCCCGCTACTCCTCATTGTCACAATAAGTAACAAGAGTGATGCCAGACGAGGCCTGGCAGACAAAGGGCAGGAAAGGGGATAGGAGAAGGACAGCGGGTTGGGCAGTGGCAGGTTAAACAGGAGTAAAGGTCAGAGGGCCGAGGATGTGACATAAACATTGTATAGGAGAACTGAGTTCCACAGATGGTTGGAGGAGTCATGTTTCCTATGGTGAGCAGGGCGAGTGGCAGGCCAACACTGGCAGGACACAGTCAGGGCACATCATCTGGTGAAGTCATTATCGCCAGGAAAAAAA
Organism: Aphredoderus sayanus; assembly: GCA_027564795.1. Classification (NCBI taxonomy): domain Eukaryota; kingdom Metazoa; phylum Chordata; class Actinopteri; order Percopsiformes; family Aphredoderidae; genus Aphredoderus; species Aphredoderus sayanus. Next base: position 8,117 of record JAODUG010016281.1, on the reverse strand, counting down.
ATACATAGAACCTAAAAGAATGTTATGTTAAAATGTCCAATTTCAGTCCTGGGCAACCTTACAGACAGGGAAAGAAAAATAGTTTACTAATATCCACCCACCCCATTATTGACCACTGTACGTTCAAATGCATGATGTGCAATATGCAGTCTATATTTGAGCCTGCATGTAGGCCCGAAGCTTGAGTGCTTCTAAAACACGAACAGATATCCCCAAGTCCCTGATAACCCACATAGGTTATCAGGGAAAACTAACAATCTTCTTTATGGTTCATTTATGTAGTCTGACCGTAGCAAACTAGCAGCATAGTTTCTGGGGGGCCACGCTTTGAATCCAAGCTTTGAAACAGCCCTGTGCTGCTCCGAGATAAACCAATTTGCCCCTCCCTCCCACTGAAACAAGAAAAAGCCATTGAGGATACCTGTTACCATCTTTGTCTATGTATCATCTATGACCCTGAACATTTATTTATTAACCTGCTAATGTGTGACTAGTTGTGGACCTGTATAATTTGCAGAAGAAAAGATGAAGGCTTTCCCTACAATGTTTGTTTCATTCTTTTAATTTCTCTTTCTCTTTACATGTCTACATTTGTCTCTCTATATTTCTGGCCTTCACTTGGACAGCCTTGCCAAGTGTGTGTTTATATGTCTGTCTCTTTGAGCCAAAGGGAAGTTGTGCATGTCTGCCTGCTCTCTGCTCCCAAGAGCTCCTCTCAATCTCCTCCTCACCATCTCTCATTAAACCTCCCTCTCTCTCTTTTCTCTCAAGGAGCTTCTTTGGCATGGAATGTGGTTTCTATGGAGACAGCATGGCTGTTGGCACGAAACCCTTCCTAAACTCATTAAGAATGGCACACAGCCAATCAGGAGGGGCGTCAGGACTTTGACCCCTCCTTTTTACGCTGGAAAAAAGGACATGCTGAGGATTTCTATTTTGTACATTTATGAGAAGATGAAATTATTTGAACATTATTTTCCTTATAATTATTTTCAATAAGGAAAAATTATCATGCAACATAAAAAAGGCGTTTATATTTTAAACACATAATAAAAAATGATGAAATAGCAGGCCAAACTTTTATTTTGCTGTAAATGTAGAAATCCCAATACACCCCCACACAGCCCAACAAAACAAAATAAATTTGTTAGAGCATTAAACTACCCTTGAATTCAAGCTCATTACCATCAAAGCCACACTGATAGCAGTGGCTCACCATCCCAGACCTTAAGACCCATACAAGTCAAACCATGGCAACAGTGAAACATTCTCACTGCCATTTAAAGGCAGGATCAGTCATTCTCGAGATCACATGCTACTGTAATATTGAGCTCAAATCAAAACAAACTCTCTCAGAAGTTCCGCCCCACACATTGAAATGCATTGCGAAGGCAATTGGTAGTGTTGTCAGCGGTGTTTGCCACTTTGATTATGTTCCAATATTTGTTTGTGTTCATTTATATTTCATATCTAACTCAAACTATAATATAAATAATCTATGTTATAGACAGAGGTTCAATAGTATAGTTGTCAATGTTATTGATATTTATTTTTACAATTTACAAATTGAATAATATTGTAAAACTTTAAAATGAATGTAGACCCCAAATGTAGATGTCCTGTATTTATGAACAAATAAACAGTACAGTATAAACACACGCATCATACTGCATAGTCCTGTGGTAGGTATCAGAAGTTCATTGAAATTGACACAATGGGCACAATGAATCAATCAACCCTGGCTCTTGTATGTGCATAATGCTCAACACCACTCCATTAAAACAGTCTTTGTTGCCTGCAGATTGAGCTAAAAAGTAAGCAGGTTTACTACAACAGCTTTTTGTAAACCACAATGACAGCATCAACACACAGCTCTGACACAGGCCAGCAAGTCTGGCACTTTATGCACAAGCGTAATGATACATTCACATTACTGTAACTGACTACCATCAGACTCCTGTTATTCCTGTAAATTATGCATTCTGTTAATGTTAGAGAAACTACAGTATTAGGTATACTGTGTTGTGGGGTAACATGGATAATTGAAAAAAAATAAAAAAATAAAACCCCAATTACCCTGTACTATGTGGAAACACTTCAACATTATTTGATGGTTTACCTTATGAAAAACATTATTTTGTGAAAATGTACAGAAGGTTGACTTTTGGACCTGGCTGACACTGATGAAAGCTTGAATAATATTGTTGTTTTTCCCCAAAACCATTTACAGTGTTTACTTCTATGATCACAAAGCACACTTCCACTGTGCCATCTCAGATAAGATGAGGCCAACATTGCAAATAGGTTTGGACAAAAACAGCCATCATGCCAGGCTAAAGATGAAAAGTACTATACCAGCTTTCATCAGTGTCAGTTATAAAAGCTAACCTCTGTAATGGTGAAGATTTCAGTTTTGAAGGCATGGGCAACTTGTGTGGTGCATCACGGAGCACAAAAGGCCCCCAAACAATTGTGCACTTTAAGACCTTAATAATAGAAGAATGGGGGTGCCAATCTAGTTGATAAACTTCACAAATTGGGTTCAGCGCCCACACATTTAATAAGTATAAGTAAGTGCTGGAAATATGATGTTATACAGTGGTAAACATTCAACTGTGCCTGCTACGGTCATCAGATTTGAAAAGAGTGCACTGTACATTTTCACAAAATAATTAAATTAAAACAAGTTAAAACATGATGTTTTGTAGTGTTTTCAATACAGTACATGGTGAATGGAATTTAAAAATCACTCCGTTTAGTTTTTATTAGCATATCCATACTGTCCTAACCATTTTGGAAATAGGGTTGTACTGTAGTAGCATTGAGGGGACCAATGTTTTTACCCGATCTCTATATTCGTGGTGAGACACGAGTAGAGAGTCCAAGAAAGTAAAACTGTTTTGGAAATATTTGAGCATAAAATAGGTCAGGGTGAAAGCTGCAAAACTTGTCTGTCTCTGTCACGGGTTTGTGTGTGTGTGTTGGGAGGGGGGGAGGGGCGAGGGGGGGGGGGGTGAGTGGGTGAATATTCTAAGACATGTTTTCTGTATTAGATAGCTGTTTTGAACTCACATGTCCTGTACCTTACAAAATAATTCCATTGCATTTTTTTTCACTTTCAACTTCATACTTTAATTTTCTAAACTTAAACTGCATTAAACTGTCACTAATCATGCCGCAGCTCCTTCCAGAGCAAAAACTGCATTCAGCGTTTCACCTGATAAGCTCATTCTATCTGTGGAGTTTTCTTCCCTTTCCCCCTCTTTCCCCTGCTTCTCCACCACTCTCGGAATAAAGGAAACACTTAAGCAGCCGACAGTTCCCACAGGCCTCGGCTGCAGAAAGGCTGTTATTTGCCTGTCTAATTACCAGGCTATTTAAAGTAGCGTCGGGGGCTGAACATGTACACTTACAGATGCACTTAATGCACCATTGTACTTACATGCATTCACTCGCAGCTGAGAATATACACACACACTAACGCAGACCTACACACAGATAGACCCTATTTAAACCCACAAGCAGACTCATAAGATGCACATACTGTAAGGACACCTATCTGAAGACATTCCAAAAGAAACACTCATATATAGACACACACGAGAACACAGGAGAACACACTAGCTCAATACACAGACCTAGAATAAAGCTGTCAGCGTCTCCAGTAGCTCAGAGGAGAAAGGAGAAGAAAGGAGAGGAGGAGAAAAGAGGAGTGACAGACAAATGGAGAGAGGAAACAAAGGGAGAGTTGAATAATTCATGCAAGCTTGTTCTGAAGCTTCGTTTTTGCCATCATCGCTCCCCTTCTCTCTCTACAGTGTCCGGACAAGGCACACACACACACACACACACACACACATCTCTTTTGTGTTAAGGCACCCCTAGAACCCCAAATTTCAGCCCCAGTGTCGCTGTTTGAAACATTCTGCACAAAAGCATGGGCAGCTATAGGGGGAGGAGTAGAGAGGAGTGCCAGCCATTCAGCACTCATGGGGGCGGGGCATGCATGATATGAGTTTTAAACCAAAACAATGTTGTTTTTGTAATGCTGATCTCAACCACAAGGGTAATTCCAGACGCAAACTGAGAAATGTCCCTATTACTATTACTCCTCTGTGTTGTTGTGCTGTGGGGTGACACAGAGTGTGTGTGCTCTCAGCATGGTGTTTAGTCTCTAGGAACAGTGAGTAAATCTTTTCCTTACCACCACCAACAACAACTATGTCACTCCCAAAACATTGTGTGTGTGTGTGTGTGTGTGTGTGTGTGTGTGTGTGTGTGTGTCCCATCCACCAATTGTTATCAGTTTGCTGACTGCTGCTGTGCCCAGCAGTACAAAGCACAGACAGTACAAAGATGCTGATTCCAACACTAAATGGCTTTATTTAGCTGCATGACCAACACTGAGCGCCCCCCTCCCCAACACACACACAGTGGCTTTTGACCTATTTGTAGTACTCTTTGTTGCACATGTTATTAAAGAATAAGCTTTCATTAACTGGCAGGGAAGTGAATCCCATTCTAATAAATACATAGAAAATCTCATCGTAATGTTTACTCACTGTACTGTATCTCAACCAGGCAATCTCCATAACACTACAACATAATGTAGCAATATACAGCATCATACTGTATAATAAAATAATAGAAACAGCTTAACAGGAAGACAACTATAAACCATGGGAACAAATGTTAAACCCCATTATGGCATGTATGTCTCTGTTCTATGTCCAAAACACCTCCTGGTACTGGCTTGAAGTCCCTCCAGCCAATGGACTGGTCAGCACAATGGACTTCTACTTCCATACTGTTTAGTTGGTAATGTTCTTGGAGAAGTTATTGTGCAATGTTAATGTTGCTACCCGCTTAGCCACTATTACACCTAACCTGGAACAGATCTACATTCCAAGAGATAAGAGTTAATAAAGTGCTGACTGACACTTTTCCATTTAAAACTGGAACACACCCACAACTATACTATACTGGACTAAATATAACATTGGGATTTGCCTCCTTTCAAGTTAGCTATGCATACTAGTTACTGGAAATAGTTTCATGGATAAAAAATAAAGTAAACTTTAAACCCCAGCACCAGCTGGACTATGGTGTTGGAAAGTGTAAACATTCATCCTTAACGACGATTCACAACAATATTCTCTGTATTTTAATAAATATACATGTTATTAATTGTTTTATGCTTGTTTACTCAGATTTGACAATGATACAGTATTAACATTAGGTATTCCTTTAACATGGAATGTCTAGTCTATTTATCAATGGTTTGCAGTAACAATGCATTAATATGTTATATGACTGATTAATGAATATAATACTCATATCTGGTCTCTAGACTGGTCTGTAGAGTTTAAAAGAATGCGTTACAAATGTGTATCTCAACATATCTATACATTAACACCCCAATAACTGGAAATAAAAGCACACACTCTCTCTCTTGCGTTTCACCTCTTTCCTCCCTTTATTTCCTATCGAAGCCCTCTGATCACTTCTGATCCTATATCTGGGAGACCCACTGAGGGCCCTGACCACCAACATGCCACTGTCTGTCCTTAACCTGCTCCAGCTCCTGTGCTTGTACACCTCTGGACATCTCGGACCACCTTACACAACACTGGCTTCCAAATCACCGCTTCAGCTGCAAGATGTGCTCAGTAACTTGGTATATGACTGAGGTATATGACTGAGGTTCCGACTGAGGCGTCGGAAATATTTGTGATGTGGGGGGGACAAATCTACCGTAACACTGAATTAACTAAACAAGGGAAAGTAGCTAATGTTAAGATTACATCGATGACTGTAACATTAACCTATACGTTACCTAGTGTTAATGTACAAGCGTGTAACAAAACAAGAAGGTTTTGCCTACAGCTAAACAGTTAGAGGTGACAGCAAAGAAAGATATTGTGTAGCTCCCGACTGCTACCTTGTATGGATGGCTGGCTAGCGGTAGCTAGGTAACAATGAAAACATGTCATGGAGTTTCATTGAATTAGGCATTCTCTCAATTATCGAGTGGAATGGATGTGATAATGCATCGCTGAATAGAACGCTGAGTGGATAGACTGATGTGGTGAAGGTTCACATGGTAAAAGTTGCGGGGGGGTCCAAACGAGTATTTCTAAAAGTGAGGGGGTCTTGTCCCCCTCTGGTACAATGGCTCCGACGCCTATGGTTGTAGTTAGATGATAGGATCAATCCTCCTCCTTTTTATTTCTATTCATGTCTATCCTATAATCTTTAGTTAGCAAATCAATTGATTACATCCTCTATAGTAAAGGATACTTCCTTCCAATGCCGATCTCAAATATACAGTATCTTCTCCTTGTGTTCATGTATTACAGTTCCTTCAGTGGTCTCACAACATTTCAGATAGATTATAATCATGGGATTGTAATGTTTGGGTTGTAGCTTCTACATAGACAATGCTGACTTGGCTTGACTTATACACTACAAAATGTTGAGACATGTCAGGCCACACCTATACAGTACATGAACAACATGTAACAGGAATATTCTCCTGCATTAAGAACACATCTTTTAAAATCGACTTTTGCCTTACAGGAGAGTTTACTAAATTGTGAGTATGTCTTTAAAGTGATGTGTTTTTCTTTTAAATGGTAGGGTTTGGTAATATAGTCTATAGTTAGATGCTTTGCAGCAAAATTCATGCAGGGCCACGGGTTAGCTGTTTTTTGTTTCATTAATTATCTGGTTGACTGGTTGTCTGGTTAGAATTCTAGATGGTTAGTTGGTTCACTTGAAGACTGTTTGTCTGGATACAATATTTGGTACACAGGTTTTCTGGTAAACTGATTAGCTGCGTAATCAGAATCAGAATTGAAGATTTATTGATGTCATGTGGATATGTGATTGCCAGGTTCCCTGGCCAACTGGTTTATTGTCATGTTTGGTGACTCGGTTAGCTACAGATTGACTCGTGGGCTAACTGGTCAGGGTTTACACACCTGGGCACACCATTTCTCTCTGAGGATTTATACCGCCCCCTGCAGAAGATAGGATAAATAGACTCAAAAGAGAAAGGGACTCTTGCTCTCCAGTGGTGACTGGTGACATATTCTGCAGTCAAGAATCCTTCCTGACTCATTCACAGGTCTGACCTGTGGATTAGCTCCATTGGACCAATTACTTTCACCACCGTACTAGGAGCATTAACTAAGCTCTAGAAAGCAAGAGAAGACAACATTTGAGCTTTAGCACATGACTTGTCCTGCTGTTATGCTTTGGCTTTATGTTTAATTGTTTCTTGACTAAAAATTGTTCTGCAGATTAGCGTTTATTGTACTAACCTGCTTCAAATTAATACAGTTGCCCAGTGTACCTCATTTTGGTTTTTTCTAAACTGGATTGACTGTGCATTCTGTGAGTAATCTAATAATATTCCATTCCGCTGTTTAATATCACTTAAATTGCAAATAACATTGTATTATGAACAATGTGACATCAGTCAACATGGTGACTAATGTCACGTGTTAACAATAATTTCCTCCTGTGTGTGGATTGTGTAAAGTTTCCATGTCAGTTCTATTTCCAGACTTATATATACACTACTAATTTCAAATTTGCTGTTGTAGTATCCTTCAGTACATTTTATACCACAACCAAGACAAACAGTCACTAATGTTTGTATGTCACAAGTTGGAAAGTTTCAATAGGCTAATTGTGGTAAGATCACCTACCAGTGCTATTTACACAGCATGTTGATCCTGGGATATATTCTGAATATCAGGTTTAGGAAGTAGAGGTATACCTAGGTGCCAGGAATCTATATCAAAGCAGCTGATTTTAAGCAATAACAACTGTTTAGTTGGTTTAATGCATTAAAAACTGATTGTGTTTGGGTCATAACAAATATAAAATACTTTATACTTTTTTTCCAACAATATCTTTCTTTTAAATAGCGAGCCTGAAATGCAGCTTTACAGATGTTTTGAGTCCCGCAACTAGGCAGGCAAGGATACTCACTCAGTGTCTGAAGTGGCTTCTTTCTCAAGTTTGGCTCTAGCTGCCGCTGACAAATTCAAGACTCCGCCTGGCATAAAAAGAGGGAAAACACAGAGGGCAGTGAGTTAGAGGGAAAG
>JAODUG010016272.1:0-12730 GCA_027564795.1 Aphredoderus sayanus | reverse complement strand
ACCTATGGTCACTTAATCTTCTCAGTCGACTTCTGCTTAAGTTACACACACACAAACACACACACACAATATGAAGGAATGACAATAAATTACAATGTTGATCTAATCTATAACATCAGTCTCTAATCTATAACATCAGATTTCCTTCATCATATCATACTACACCTAGGCAAGGAAAAACGTATCAAAGAAGAAACATTGAGAGGGACTGCAAAAGAAGTCCAACTCTACAGGACTAGCATACAGTACATTGTCAAGTGGGCAGCATCACTTGCATTACACAGCTAATATAGAACAATATATTACCAAGCAAAGTAGTACAGTGTGTAAACTGTGCTCATCACCCTCCCATGAAGTGACCCGGAGAGTGGCAGGTTCAGACCATGGACCAATCCAAAGACAAGGGAGTCTCCAAAATACTACCAGCAACTCTAACCATCTGTACGATTCATTCAGACCACTGGAAGAACACATCAAGAGACAGGGGTCTTATCACTTCTCCAACATCCGACGAGAAGGTTTCAGGTTTGGGTTTTGAAACGAGGGAAAGCTCCGCACCCCACCTGCAGCAGAGGAATGCTTTCAGGAGAGCCAGCATCTGGATTAGTGATCTAACCCCTAAGAGCATGTACTAATTCCACAGCTTAGTGAGATCACCATGGCGGTTTGGATGAGCCTTAATTGAAGTAACCCATGTTTTATGGTCAGTGCATGGCGGAAGGTGGGGGGGGTTTGGTGGTTCAAAAGAGGCCGGTTGGATTACACGGCCTTTTGAAAGGGTAACCATCTCCATGTGTGCTTGTGCGCATGTGATCTCAGCTGAGGCTGCATGGAAATGGGATCCAGAAGTGATTTTTCACCACAGGAATGTCGGGGTCTCCCAAGAGAAGACTTTAAAGGCAGACTCTTCGATTGTCTTATAGCACCCATAGGAATTCCAAGCTCGCTGTTTATGTTTGAACTGATGTTTGACACAATGTGCTTGTGGCTGTACAGTAGGCGTACAGTCACATTTGGCAGTTCAGCTGTAGTAGCTGAGTTTCATACCAATAACCTAACGTTGCTGCAACACTTTTCTGTGTCCACTCCTTGCTGCATACTGGATATACCGCCATTAGCATCAAATCACTCGCTTTAGCTAGGCTTTCTGATCTTAGCTTTTCTGCTATCTTTAAAATCCCTCCATCAATACAGAAGTCTCAGAAGACCTAGCCAAGCTGCCACAAACAAATCATGACATCAAAGGAAGATAAGCCATTTTCCTGTTAATTCATTAAATAAAAAGGATTTTTGGTCAAGCACCACTAGATGACTATATTACATAAAATATTTTCAGTTGGAATCTCTAAATCAGGAGGATGAGCTAATATGTGTTGAACTACAATTGTAGTTACAATTGCCTTCATGGCAGTGGATTCATGGTTGAAAGCCAGCACTATAAAACATGTTCCAATATCCTGTATTGCCAAATGTTTTTTGTTTTTGTTTTTTTATTCCTGAGATATGCCTTTTTACTGTACACGGTAAACGTGCCTGAGGTTAAGAGTGCCACATTGGCAAAGATCAGCCTATCTTAAAATGAGCTTAAATGATAAACATCTTACTTGAGTCATCCTGATTTGTTCAGCACTTAATCCCAGTCACAGACACAAAGGGCTCGATGAACCCACATCACACAGGAAATGAGCAACAGGTACCATACACTCCTTTATGGTGATACAGTGCCCCGAGAAACACAGTAGGGAGGCGTACAGTATGAGGTATAGAAGTCATCGGGTGAATGAGGGGAATGCTTTTGCCTTTCCACAAGCAAACAGTGTTGTGGTTTCTAGCCAAGCAAAGACACACCCACCACAAAATGCTCATGTTGTCACACTGCAATGTGGGAAGTTTTGTTTTTATTTGAAATTCAGCAACCTAGCTATGAACTACAAAATGGAGCCCTAGTATTCATAAGATACCATCTATTTTATGCTGAGAACTGAAGTTACCGTTCCTTATGCGTGTCCAGAAACACTGCTGCGGTGCTCTTACAAAATCAATTTGTCTGAACCCCTTTCCCTCTGGCATTTGGCAAATAAATGTTTGCTTCGTCCAGGAAAAAATAACTACCTCTTCTGCAGTGCAGCGAGGTTATGTTTAATGAAACCAGCAATATGAAAATCCACCAGGGACATGTAACCGACTTCTCACACCGCCGGTGTCATCGGATGACTGCCATCGGGTGAGTAAGCAGAGAGAGAGAGAGGCGTGTGGGGCTTCAGACAGCCTGGGGGACTCCATCACCCCAGCTATCAAATCAATGGGTATTGTAAACCTGGGAGAAAGGAAACCCAGTGTTCCACACGCTACAATCACCACCATTACTGGTAGAATAGCTGTTACGTAAGAGGAGAACACCGCCGCCTGAGTGTGAATCACACCTCTGCTGTTCAATCCAAGCCAATCCACTGGAAGAAACAACATTCTAAGGAAGGACAGGAAGGAGGAAGAAAAATCAAGACTATTATCTCTATATTTTCTATATCCAGAAAGTAATTTACATTATGGCAAGATGGAAGCATCCATTCGTCAGTTGACCATAGTATCATACTGTACTATAGCCTTATATTCAGGTATTACTGTATGCGTAACAGTGTGCATAATGTGATGAAGATGACAAGGCCACACTACAGTGCCATAGCACCTCCGTTCTATGGATAACAGTGGCACAACTGAAGCCCTGTTCTACCCCAACGTCGACTAGCGCTGGATCCCAGGCCGACAGTTCCCCCATTACCGGTACAGTACGCCGTTTACTGTTTACCCCCGCTGCTTATACAGTTTACTGTGTTGTTGTGTGCTGTACGCGCCTGTGCTCATCTTGTACCACTGCAGCCTCCTCCTACTGTCTCCATCCCTGCTGCCGTGACAGCTCAACCACCCCCAGCCCCCACCTATGTGGGGGCTGGGAGTGCCATCTTAAATGTGTTGTGCCCGTGTAGAACGCTGCCTCTCCTCTCTGTCTGCCTTATCGCAAGCATCAAGAGCAGAGGAAATGATGAAACTCGCAGTGAAGGAAGCCTCCCTCCGCAGTCGAGGTAAATGAAAGCCTATCAGAAAGAGTTGGGAGGGGATGGGGAGTGTGTGTGTGTGCGTGCGTGTGTGAGGAGAGGACAGGAAGTGCAACAGTGCCCCCATGTGAGGAGGGGGAACACAGAATGATGGATGCCTCTCCCTCTCTCTCATATCTGGCAGTAGCTAACGTAAAACCCTAAATCTAGTCACGTTGCAGTATATTGAATGTCTAAGGTTAGACATGATGCGTGTCTAACCTTAGACAGTACCTAAACACCATTTACCGCTTACAAAAACCTCCACCCAGTTTGTCAGGAGCCGTTAGTAATAGTTTGATGAGAAAAGCAGCGGGCTAATTTGACACATCAACTTCTCATCTCCTAGTACACTGTCTTCCACGCAAGTCCATTTCAATTTCCGCCTCTCAGCAACACTAGCTCTTGTCTCCTTGTCAAGGTACTATCCCCATCTCTGACATATTCACTAGGTTTACGCTATTGACATGCTGCCCACCACTCAGGACTATGGGTGTCAGTTAGGGTGCGAGTCAGGTGAAGTGTCCCAGACAGCAGTTTACTCTGGTTAGATCAGTAGGGCTGTTTCACTGTTCAGACACCTGCCTGCGGGTGAAGAGCGAAGAGGCGGATGCCTTTCACTGGCAGAGCAGGGGAGGCTGTGAAGATCACTAATGTTATTCTGAGCCGCTGACCTTTCTCCTGGAGCGTTGGCTGGCTTTTTTTTTTTTTAAAGGGCAACCGTGAAAAATAGGAGCGAGCGGAAAGCAGGCAGGTGAAAGCCTTTCAAATGCCGACAGTGTTTCAGGCACATGTAGAGCTGATTGGAACACTGATCCTAACTTTCCCAACAACACACGCCCCGAGGCGAATATCTCACACTTGAAGTCAGACAATTTTCTTTTCAAATGATGCAAATGTTCATGCATATTATTGAAAATACTGTTTTATGCTAATCATTTGACAAAAATGAAAACACGCTGCATCTTCTCTACGGGTACACATTTAAAGTGTATCTATGACGTTCTAACACTAGATGTCGCTAAGTGCACCAGCATCTCAAACCAGTACAAATGGTTTTTGCGCCTCCTCCATCTTTACATAGGACATAGCTGTTAGCTGCTACTGTACATCAATGTTTGAAATGTCGTATAGAGCACATTTAAGAATTAAGAAGCCCTGTCCCAATGATTCACTTAATATAATGATCATACTGACATTTTAAACGCCAGACGTCCAACTGGCTCTGCTCTCCTCATTGTGAAGCGAAGTCGTGGGTAAATGAGAGTGAACCAAACGTAAGCTCTTCCTTGTTCGGCACCATAGAGGCTTTGTTCTTAAAATAGTCAGCCTTGTGATTCAAATTCAGGCAGGATTATTGAGAGAAATGAGACAAGATCAAAGAGGTCTCTTCAGACGCACTTACTGCAGGAGAGCAGAGTGAAAATAGAAGTCTCACCAGATCACGGGGAAAATTGTTCTCTGTACACTTCCAGCAAATCTTATTAGACAGAGACACTGTGGCACTCAAGAAGATAATCTTTAATGTGCTCTTTAATGAGAGGGAAAATGTTTGTCTCTTGCGATTGAAGCTCTCACTGTGCAAATTACATCCAAATCAGTTGAGCAGTGTGGGCCCAGTGTTGATGAAAAGTGGCTGAGGGATAGCATTCAATTAGCACTTTAGATTGACACAATCAGAACATGTAATAGGGTTTAGGGCCGCGGCAACAGTCTCATGGCATACTGTGACAGCGAGAGCATACATATACTCAGCATTCCATGGATCTAGTGTTAACCTGCAGTAGTTATTGAGTCTGTAATAGTAGGCTCCAAACACACACACACATTATGTAGTATTATTATTCATATTTTATTTTATTAATTTTTAAGCTCAAGCAGGTTGACTTGTTTATGGGACTAAAAACATACTGTACATTTGCATAAATTATGTATAATACTGTATGCAGTTAATGTTTTCGCAATGCATAATGACACACTTGGATACTGTACAAATACACTATAGCACTCTATTATTGTGCATCTCAAAGCGCCCTCTTGCACCATATTGGAGCTGTACTCTATTTGATTAATGAGGTGTAGAGAATAGTTTAATACTACTGTATATGGTTGAAGGTTGGTTCTGTGTGTGACCTCCACTGGTCGGTATTAACACACACATTATGACACAACACAATTCTACAGTTCATACCATGAATGCATTCCCAGAGAGAAGGGATATGACGACATGGCATTTAGTCACCGGCACCAACCAGCCTTTGGTGACAGCAAAACCACCATCATAACCTTTGACTCTGAAAGCAGGGGCCAACCGCAACGGGGGGGAATCTAATTTCCCTCTTGTGGTTTCTAAGGCTCATTACCCATAAGATTACAAAATTACAATATCTGACAGCAACAACCACGGTGTTGATTAATAAACTAGCTCCGGTGGTGAGCAACGCAGTGAGCAGCACTGCAGCCATCCACCCCATCCCCTCCATGCTAATGCCTCACTACACCTGAGCAGACAAACAGCCACGTGTGTAATCTTAGACCACAATCCCCCCATCTCTTCATGCTCTCTCCAGGCTGGCTTGCCGTCGGCCCAACCAGGTGCTCACATCCTGGGCTGAAACGCTAGACCTCTAGTATTCCTACAGGAACAAGTGCATAGAATGGGAACAACCGACCTCATAAATACGTCCATAGTGTACAATACATCTAATACATTTCGGACCCTAAATATGCACCCACTGGTTTCAGGTTCTGTTCATACTTGGCCTTTCAGAAACCTGAAATTTCACATTAAAATTCATGGTCTGTTTACATGTCAATGTGACAATAGAGATTTGAGCATGGTCTGGAACACAATTTGAATTAAATCCGCGAACAATTTTTCTGATAAAGGCTGGGTAAATCAGCGGTTAAACGAATTTCATCATGCCACCAGCTTTAGCCATCAGCATTAATAATATCCATTTTTCATAAAGCTGCTGATTTCTTTTATTTACGCTCGTTCCTGTCTGCTAGCTGCCAATGGAGTGCTGGCCTGCATAATCACGGCTAATAAATTACGCCCAATAGAATTGTCACATCTCATTTGGACTCATTTGCACATGATTGTGTTTGTTTATGTTCTGTCGAGTTTAAAAAGAAGAAGCTTTGACTGGCAAATCGCTGGAATTAATGAATTTCATTCCAATCCCCCAAGCCACCCACCCACCCTGTAACACACATACTTAGAAATCAAAATCTTTCTTCTTTGTTTCCTGTGACAGTAATGCTCTCCAGATGAGCACAGCTGTCAGACGGAAACTCTGTGTGTGTGTACGGATGTGCATTCTGGAGGCCCATTCTTTTATTTTTAGTGGCATGTATGTAATAACATGCAATCAGCTGCCATGGAGAAATGATTAAGTTGATGACAATGACCGGCTTCACACATTAAATGCCAGCCTAATATGTAAACATCACACAGCTCTGTTACTCTAGCTACATCAGACAGGTCGAATCTGAAATTATAGGATTAGTTCTGTAGGGTAATCTATTTACTGTAGTTCACAAAGATTAGCAATGATACTATATATATGGCTGTTCATTACACCTACATTACTACTACATACTTGTCACGTAGACCACATTCCAGTCAGATTTTGTCTAATCAAACATTAAATATTACAAATAAAATGATTGAGTGAACAAAAATAATTTAATGAATAATTTACTTTGTTTGGTCAATTATACCATGTGGACCAAATAAGCCAAAGAATACCAAAGAAGGCTTAAAGGTGCTGTAGGCAGGATATAAATAATAAATAGATACATTTAGTGTACGTTTTCTATAAATGCTATAGACATTTGTCAGCCATCAGTTCAGCCAAAATCTGCTCTGGTTGATTGCCTCCGACTCAATATAAGTAGATTTAGATTTTGCTAGCTGAATATTTCCATGAGGTCCATCGACACTATCTTGCCTGTTAATCACATGAATACACACATAGTTACAAAAGGTTTGTCAATGGCGCCCAGCAATGGCACACCACTGAGGGAGCAGAGAAGGAGGAGGTGGGTTTTGAGTTGTTGATTTACATTCTTTATTAGCTACAGTGTCAAATCCTCCCTAAAGCAGCTGTAAGGAGCATCCGTCAGCTCTGGTCAAGGTACAAGGCTAGCCAAACAAGATAATAGCTGATCTTGACTCGGGGGGAGGCAGCAGATAGGGAGAAATTTCTTGCGCTTGTCAATTACCATGCCATCATACTGTTGAGTTTATACACACACACACACCCACTTATTATTGAGGTGCTGGAGAAAGACTGGATATTTGAATTCGATTCAAATAATAAAATACCTGTCCATTCATAGCGTGCTCCCTCAGAAGCTCCGCCCCATAAACTGGACACACGATGCCAAGGCTGGGACACTTTTGTGTGGTGCGGCGTGCACCACTTTCCCATTTAGAAACGCCAGATTACATTTTCAGAACGCACACAAAACGGACAGCTTAAGGACTGTGAGGAGACATTCGCTGAATATGACAAATAAGTGTATTAGTTTACAATCGCTGACTCCCCCTTTAAGCAGTGTTAAGCAGTGTTGCTATGTCCTCTGAAAATGTTTCAATGTTCCTTTAAACACTAGGCTACTGCAGAACAATGATATGCTCTCATGTCTAAATCAGCATTCAATCAAAGATTGTATACAAACCATACAGCACAGAGAAGGGGGAAACCAAGACAATTGGGCTCAGGGGCACTTGATCAGTATTCATTAATCTGTCACTGTTCATATGTATATAGTCTGGCATGGATTTACTTCACCGCACACCACCGAATCAACGGTCTATGGCTCATCAAGAGTGTCGAGTTACAGAAACAAAAAAGGAGAAAGTTCAACCAGTCGATCCACACAGCTGGCAGAGCATTCCACTATGATGTCAGACAACACAGAGCACCATCGCTTCTTGTGTCCCATGTCATCCATACAGCTGAATAGTGATGGGTGTTACATAGGGTGGTGGTATTACGGTTTTTAACGATTTTGCAGTGTGAAGCATGTGTTACATGCATTTGTATGAAAAGTGCTATATAAATAAAGATTGATTGACTGATTGTGTATGACGCAGTACGGGAGGAGGTGCTCTAACTCGCTAATCAACACGACTTCCTTTGATGGCTCACTCAGCCTACAGGCTTATACCTGCCTGCTGCCACCTTGTCTACTTCCCTTCGCTGTTAAGGAACGTCTTCCTACGCAGAGCAGACAGGAAACATGAAAAAGACTGGGGCAGGGAAGGAAAGGAAGCAGTGCTTCACCTAAAGAGGAAGGGAAGCTACAGTATACTTGTAATAGTAAGTGGAAGGCCAACAATGAAGAATAGTCAGAGTTGTGGAAACCGCTGGAACGCCGAAACACTTCATTGTGGGCTGCCTGCTGGATGTGCTTCCTACATGTACTGCTTCATGAAAAGCTGTGCACACAACAGAAGAAGAATGCCGAGGACCTGCAGAGGATCAGTATTTCCACTTCATTCAATCTCAATTATCTGGCTAGAATTGATCTGGGACTGCTGGCAGGAGGTGCAGTACTGTATAAGCGGGCAAGTTTACCGGTATGAGGCGGATTTAAGTCTGAGCCAGACACACAATGGCCCGAGATGAATGGAGAGTCAAGTGAGTGACACAAGCAAATAGTTTAAGGCTTGTGGGAGTGTGTGCGGTACGAGCTATACTTTTATTGAGCATAATGTGTGTGAGTGTATGGACACAGGAAGGATAGGGTAAAATGTTGTGGAAGGCCGTTAGATCCATCAATGTAGACATCCCAATACATCAGACAAATAACAAGGCTGCTAATGCAAAAACGTTTTGCCTTCATTACATATCTTTAATGAATTTATCACTAAGTTGTATATTGTTTATTGTTAGATGTCTGTTTTTTACTGTACACACGAGGGAAATATATTAGCAAACTTCAACAGTTAAATATTTCCCTACTCTATCCCTATAAGAAAATGCGATACATAGACAGATTATGCTTAATAGTTGGGGATTGAGGTGTGTGTTAGCTATTGATGTGAGCTGGTGAGCGGCTGTGTGGAGGAGGAATAGAGGCACTGGGCATTTGGCAGAAGCGATGGGCAGGTGGATGAGAGGAAAAGCGAGAGAACCGCCTTGAACTTCCATCGCGCCCATCTGGCACCAAGTCACTTCTCCCTTTGAACTGAACCCTGTGAGGGATCAGAGCCAATCGCGGGGAGGCAAAGTTTAGAAGACTCTCCAGCTGACAGGAAACCCATGTGCACCACAAGAAAAACAAACAATTAAGGCACAGCAGCAGGCCAGAAAGTTGCCCCTTTGACGAAGGGCTGTCACACTTTGTTTGTGCACATCATGCTTGGCATGCAGTGGGACACAGAGAGGACGACAACAATAGGGAGAGCCTAGGCACATACAAACTATAATGTCTAATCATTCTTCAGATTTCGGGCAACCCTGCCTACAGTGCCTGGATATAAAGTACTACCTCCACGCAATTGGATTTATAGTTAAAGAACTTGTTATTGTCATTGTACAGTGCATACAACACATTTCAGATGCACTTCCTGAGCGGGTCGGTCCATTGGCAATTTAGCTGGTAAAATTATAAAAGATGTTTGCTCGGTCCATTAGCAATTTAGCTGGTAATACAGCACAATAACCTCAAAATCCCCTGTTATATAACGTAATGCTAAAAGTTGTTTCTGAAATGATGGGTTTCATGGTGGAGCTTAACCACTAAGCACTAATTGAAACACTAATCCTGCAGGTATTTACTGTATGTATATAATACTTTGGGTAATGATGAATAATCATTCATACTAGCAGTATTTCTAGAGAAACATCACCACCCTGTGGCGAAGGATAGTTTTCTTGAGGTGTGCCATCCTTAGAATTAATGTTTTTTTTTGCATATATATATATATATATATATACACAAACACAAACACACACACACACACAGGTATATGCCCTTGCTACGAACAGTGAGACTTGGTTGGGGTTGAACAGCCACATCACACTTTAACCCTCATGATGTCCTCTGGGTCAGAATGACCCAAATCACTACCTCTTTGTGGCAGATAGAAGGCGCTAATCCTAATTCTACAGCTTACACAGACATATGATGTGCACTGCTGGCAGGACAAGGTGTGAGTTTGAAACCCGAGGACAACAGGAGGGTTAAAAGGCACAAATAACAACACAAATACATACAGAAATAACACACAGCAATGACAATAAAAAGAACCATACAATCATACACAATCAGATGGTGCTATCTGGTGGTTCAAAACAATATTGTAAGGGCATCATGAGGGTTAGCTGCTTATTCTTAAATTGGAATGCTAGTGAGTCACGATTCACACAGCAGGCAGATTATGCCGCCTTGCAAGAACTCTGTAAATGTATCACAATGTTGTAGGCCTATGTACAGCACCTGCACAAGTATGCACCTGCACACTTGAATGATCTAAAAACAATAATGACACTAGACTTGCATTTAGCATAATGTCAATGGACTATTATTATCAATTCAAAATGACCCAAATCACTAGCTTTGTGGCAGATAGAAGGCACTAAACCTAATTGTACAGCTTACACACACATATGATGTGCACTGCTGGCACAACAAGGTGCGTGTTTGAAACCCAAGGACAACAGGAGGGTTAAAAGGCATGAAAAAACAACACAAATACATAAAGAAATAATGAATGCAGAATAAATACACACAGTTAATTATAAAATTATAAAACACTAAATCATACACAATCAGATGGCATCGCCGTGTGGCCAAATCCAATAATTTTAAGGACATCACAAGGGTTAAATATTAACTTCCTAAAATCCGACCATGGCATGATCTAACTTAGGAAAAGCTGCATGTGGTATTTTACTTCAGTAATTTCCACTCCCCACTAAAACAGTGCGTGCAAGCATGTATTGTATGTGAGGTGGAGTGTAGAACGGGGGTCAAACAAGGCCCCACTAAGATTGATGAGACTCAGAACTAAGAAGAATCTTCCTCTGGCAGCAGGCATTCACAGCTATGAATCAATGCCACTGACGAGACCATTTGACAATAAATGAGACGTAGCTTAATGATGGTCTGGCAGCGTTTAATGGCTATTTGAGACACACTATTAAATGGAGGGTTTAAACGATGACTCATTTTATGGGTCTGAAAAGTGCTCATCTGGTGCCTTAAGTGGAATGTGTTTAACAATTCCTGTGATGTGGGGGATGAATTCAACTATTGATTATTTTCTTTCCTGGTCCAGTCTTCAATCACTGGCTTGCTGCTGGGATTACAGCCCGAACACTTTGAGATTTCAGTGTCAGGCCACATTCACTGAATTTCCCTGAATGGCTGATTCAGGGAAATATTGGAGAGCCTAGCGGGATAAAGATGTTAAGAGTAGGCGCTATTCATAATCTATAAACTGGTTTGGAAATGAACCACGCATTTAACATCATAACAGAACATAATATAACACCTTGACTGCAATCAATGTACAATACTTAGGTGTGGTTGGTTTAAATTGCCCACTTTGATAACAGATAACAGCCTAATCATTATTTCCACTTACATGAGATGCATTGACATATACAGTATGTAACTATATCCGGGATTCTGTCAGGATTACATTTTGTCCAATAGACATTAGAAAAAACAATCATCTATTTTGGCTAGACAGATTTTACTACCATCATACCCATATCTGAATCATGCATGTTACCATTAACATTGTAATAAAGCTATAAAAGGAACGTCTGAAAAATGCATTAAGCCCTGTGCATTTACTTTGGTAGGAAGATGTTAAAAAACTAACCTCCACACTGTAGCTGAAACCTAACATTATTCCCCAGTCCCCCCCCCCCGCCTTCCCAGACCATTCGTCAAGAGGACAAAGTGCTCTTTGATTAAAACTGCTGTGAGCAATGCATTACAGCTGACAAATGGCCCCCCACTTATCCACTGCACCAGCCCTATGATAAAGCTCCGTTCTTTCACCACGCCTAACAGGAGCCCCAGTCACCTTGCACAGACCCAATTTAACACATAATGTGTGGTGTAAATTGAATGATGATGGCTCACTAATGGGGAACGGTCACATCAAACTAGTCTAGCCTGTGCACTGGATTCTCATTAAAAGAGGCACACGATATATGATTTTGTTGGTTTTATTCAGAGCCATTTTTATATTTATATTTTACACCACAGGGTAGTAAAAGTAATCAAGGAGGGACTCAAGAAAGCAGGTAAATACAAATCAACAATCAAGAGTCATCCTTTTTCCCCCACATGTAGTGCATTATGAGAGTATTAAACACTTCATAATTTAAGCGATAACAATTTGGTTTGACGATTTAATGACATATTGACATGATAGTAGCCATGATGACAAGATGCTGTAACTATTCTGATAGAATGTCGTTAGCTTAAAATTGCTGGTGTCCATGATAGAAGCCTAACTGTTTCCCACTTGCAGAGGTAGAGGGCTAACAGCTGACCCCCATACACCTCGTCATGGTGCTGTGACTACTGAATATTAAACCACACACATGCACAAGGTAACAAACCGAGCCTTCATCAAAGGATGTACACAACCACATTGA
>JAODUG010016262.1:0-23053 GCA_027564795.1 Aphredoderus sayanus | reverse complement strand
GGCCAATCCCCCCCCCCCCCCCCCCCCCCCTTACCCCCGAGCGGTGTGGGGTGGTGGTTGTGATGGTGGGTGGGGCTAGCTAGTTGGCCTTGGCGCGGAGCTGCGCCCTCTTGCTGGTGACAGCCTGGAAGCCGGTCTTGATGCTGGCCACGGAGCAGCGGGAGTGGCACGTCTCGCACTGCAGGAAGTAGAGACGCGTGTCCTTCTGCAGGATGGTCTCCGGGGAGCGGCAGGTGTGGCATGTCACATACTCCTCTGTGGGGGAGGGGGCGATTCACATTAGATGGTTACTATCGCAACGTACAATAAAAAAACAAAATGGCCGCATAGTCAGAAGGTTCTATCCTATTAATGTTTACAAAGCCTAAGTGCAGTAACTACACAAACTGAGACGAGTGACTATAAATGTATTTTAACTGGTCAGTTTTGAAATTACTGCAATTTTTGCATGCATTTTTCTCCAAACAAATGTTTACGCGGTTATAAAGAAGTACATTTTTTTGTACATTTTGACCAGACACGTAGTTACTGTGGTTAGCCTTTCGATGGCAGTGTAGCTTGTGTTGACAAGTTGTGTTGACCGCTACGTCAAACTTATTCAGGGGTTCCCATGGAGAAGACACCCGTGTGAACCTGTGGGGTTGGACAATTTGCTGTCTGGCAGCATTGGCTCCAAATTGTCCAACTACACCAACATAGTTATTAGTGTCAAATTAGTGTCAAACCAGGGTCAACTGCTGAAAACCAATGAAGAGACTTACTGATATATCTTCTTAAGACATTTTCTATCTGTTTCTGTTGAAATCTGCCTTTGATCACAAGCTGGTTGTTTCCATCTATGGAACCACTGAGGAAAATAAATAAATAAATAAACAAACAGAATAATTTCACCATAATACTGACGATGGCCAGTTGTACATAAACCTCAAGTACAATCAGAATGAGTAGAACGATGACCCACCTTGTGCCCAACTCAGCCAACAGAAACGCCAACAAGTGTTTTGGCTGACGATGCAATCTGCAATCAAGACAGCCAGTCAGTGCTAACTCAACCATCTTGAACCAACCACAACAGCAGCAGAAAACACTGGTTAGGGACTTTAAACGCTGCTGCTAGCACACCATTGGACCACCATAATCCAATCAGAACAAGACATATCAGTCTGAACTCAACTCAGCCAGGGGTTGAAGGCAGACCTGTCATGCTAATTGTTTTATTGACACAGAATATGATAAAGGACTGACTAGAGTATTTACAGGCCCAGCAGGCTATATAAATACAATATATCAACAACATAAACAGCAGATCTACATAGGAATTATTGACTTAGGAATATAGTGTCTACACCAAGGGAGAGAAACTCACAGTTTGCAGATGTCTGTGAAGTTGACGAAGGAGGTCTTCTTGGTTCCCACCCGCACCACCTGAGGAGGCTTCATGACAAACTTCCTCTTCTCCCCGGCCACCATGTCCGGGTTCTTCTCCCTCATGACGTTGAACACTCTGTTCAGCAGCTGCAACGGAGGCGCGACCAGTCACACACACAGCACAGTCGCCAACGCCCCGTTGACGCCAACATGGAAGAGCGTGTCCGCACAGGAAACGTGTGGACAACTACGGACACACAGTCATGGCTGTGTGGTGCGGTCTGCACCACTTTGTGTGCCCATGTACTGTACAGAGCCCGGCTATTTTATCTGCACGCACACAGAACAGCTAGCGGACGGCGGAGATTTGCTTTATTTGACACCAAGTGTATTAGCTTTTAACCGCTGAATCCACCTTTAACCCTCCCGCTGTCCTAAGGTTTTCACCAGACTACCAGCAGAGGGAGCCAACCTCGGAATGTCATGTCCGTGTTGTGGTTGGCTCCCACTACTGGCAAGTGCACGGGTAATTTTGTCCCATAGGACAGCGGGAAGGTTAAGAGAAGTACAACATCTAACTTGGTCATGGGTTCAACAGAAGTACGACAGCTGCAATGTATGTGCGTTTACATACATGAACGTTATGTACATGCGTAAGATACGCATTTGTGTTACATAAGTACGCACGTGTTACTTCCATGCGTTACAGCATATCGTACCTCATCGTATGTGTAGTCTCGTTCTGTCCCCGCCCATGTGGGCCCTGTGGAGGAGCTGAAGGAGATCCCATCGTTGTTCTTGCCCTCGTCATCCTCCAGCACTAGCAACAAGACATGTGAGACGTTACACAGGCCGCTCCAAACATGACGGTGATGGAAGAGAACAGTTCTTAAAGTGCTTCTATATGACCTTTTGCCACTAGATGGCATACTACTAGAGCGCCAGCATATCAGACCAAAACAAATGCACGCACCCCCCGCACTAACAGCCCATATATGATAACAAATAACAGAAGCTGGGCAAGCGAGAGCTGAGATTACAACACACACACACACACAGAGGGAGTGTGATGTCATTCCCTGCTCAGGACTCCATTACTCCACTATATCTATACATTGAAAATAGGTGACTGCTGCTGTATGAATGTTCACAATACGGTGGATATCACACCTGCAACGAGCAAAGTAGAGAAGCGCGCACCAGTAAACCCTCCCACTGTTCTCCGCGTGAAACTGCCCCAACACACTACCTTGTTGCGCCATCTGCTGGTGCGTTGGAAAGCCCCGAAGACAGCGAGAGAGGGTTAATGCCTTACCGTCGTCTTTCTCCGGCAGCTCGCCTTCGTCAAAGTCCACCTTCTTGGACTTCTTCTTCTTGGCCGGCAGCACCAGGTCCAGGTCGTCCTCGTCCAACACCTCCGGCAGCTGCTCGCTTTCGATCTTCAGCTCCTGGCGCAGAGGGGGGAGCGGTGCGTGTGTCAGGTGCGGACGAGAAAGGGGAGGTGCAGTCAAGACAACACACCTGACGAACGGCAGTGAACGCAGCGACAGACCTTAATGCCCTCCTCAATGTCGTTCTCAAACACCTTCTTCGGCTTCTTCTTCTTCTTCTTCTGATTTAAGAAGTTGAGGTCGTCTAGGTCATCCGAAGGTTCTAGTGAAGAAGCAAAAAGAAGTGTTGCATCCCTCTCATTTCACTTCCATTAGGAACTGAATTTTAAAGAGAACTGAGCTATTTCAGCAGTTCTTTTTAGTTCAGTTCTGACTACATTAAAAAAAGAAATTCGCCCTTGTTTTCAAATGAAAACAATATGGGTCAGTGGTGTTTCACACTGAATTAAACATGCTGTTGCTAGAATTATAGGACAGTGTCTCCTTGAGACAGTCAACAAATTCCTACATACCCACATGCAAGATATTATAGAATAGGTTGAAACTATTTGCTGTTGATGTCAAAAACATTCTGGAGCTATCCTGAAAGATGTTTAATGTGTAGTAATTAATGTTAGCTTTATCATATCAAATAAAAAAGGAGGTACTGTAGGCCAGATTTGAGACCCAACACATTTAATGTAATTTCTAGTGTTATGCCAGACATCTGTCAGCTATCAGTGAGTGAAATACTCAGTGAGAATACCCATTCTGCGTGATAGCCCCTGCCTCTATACAAGTCGGCACCCAAAATAATCAAATCAGGAAAGAGGTCCCGATTGGCAGGCAAATCTACCTTGCAATTTTGTCAATGACATTTCGCAATGGCAGACCAAAGGGCTCCAGAGGGAGGGATCAGAAGAGGGGGTGGGTTTAGGATTTTAAAAATACTAGCTTTTTTTTGTTGTTGCTGCTAGATCACGATGCAACTCTCAAATCCTGCCTACAGCAGCTTAATGGTATGTCCTGCTGTAGGAAACAATGGATAATATTGAACTAAAACAGAACTTGTTTTTGTATGTATATCTTCTTCACAAATGCCCTCCTCTGCATTTACACCAGCATAACTGGTGTAACGGTGTACAGTTGGTCAATGACGGCCTCCTCATTAACAATACATGGTTTTTGTGCCAATTCTAAGATTGCTAAATGTATTATGTATAAAGATGTTTGCCATTGGCATGTGAAGAGTGTGAAGAGTGTAATGTGTTGCTTATTCTCCTTCAGTTTGGTCAAGGGACAGAAACCAACAGTTATTATTACAAAAAGATGTATAAATCAATCAACCTTTAACCCTCCGGTTGTCCTCGAGTTTCAAATACACTATATATTTTTTCACAGAAGATGGCGCAATCTGATTGTGTATGATTTTGTGTTGTCATTGCTGTGTGCATTTATTTATTAAATATTTCTTTATACATTTGTTTTTTTTTGTGTGCCTTTTAACCCTGCTGTTGTCCTCGGGTTTCAAACTCACACCTTGTTGTTCCAGCAGTGCACATCATATGTCTGTGTAAGCTGTAGAATTAGGTTTGCGCCTTCTATCTGCCACAAAGAGCTAGTGATTTGGGTCATTTTGCCCAAAAGGACATCATGAGGGTTAAAACAACACATTTACCTTTCTTCCTGCACTCATCTTCATCCAGGTCTAGGTCTTTATCTTCTCCAGCGTCTGGCTCTACCTCTTTGGCCTCCACCTCCTTCGACTCCTCTCCTACCAAACCATCGGCCCCTTCCTCGTCCAGCATGAACGGCTTCTTCTTCTTTTTCTTCTTTTTGGTCATGTTGGGGTCGAATATCATCTGAAGAACAGACAAGAGATTTTACTGTACGGCCTAAAGACAAACAACGTCTAACGGAAGTGGAAGTAACACAAATAAATAAAAATAGAAAAGCTGAACCGGTTTAAAGTCTCACTTAAAATACAGTTACAGACAACTGAGACTTTTGTATGTGGTCGACATTTTTATTAACGTTGGAAGCTCCATGCTGAACAGACAGCAGTGCTGGCTAACGTTAGCCTTGATCACCCCCACTAGAAGGCAAATATCGATTCCTGGTCGGTGACCGGAAAGATTCTAGACCCGACTAAGTGTGAATTTCATATGAAAGCCGGACAATACAACATTTATGCTATGTCTGGTCCCATTCTTTCCACCCGGCCCATTGTTAACCAGGGGGTCCACCATGTGAGACGCATGCTAGCGTACGTTACTGTAGGAGAGGCCCAAAGTCATTTGCTCAGCGTTTTAATTCATATTCTCTTTCTTACGTTACCGTACCATTATTGAGATAGCTGTTGGTGAACGGGCTAATATAGTACGTTAAAGCTCACCTCGTCTCCTGACATGTCGGCAGACTATGAAGATAGCGGGATATCGGTAAAGTTTTATTCCTTCGGTCGGTCCACTGCGCCCAAAATGTCTTGCGTCAGCGTTCAAAGCGGAGTGCGCAGGCGTGTATAGTCAGCGACGTAATTATAACGCGACATTATCGCTTGTTTGTGACGCTTTCAATAGCAGATTGTGCGATAGTGTTTATATTGATTCTATCATTAAAAATATACAATACCATTTAAAAATAAAATTCTAAATGGCACTCTACTTATTATATTTTATGTCTCCCCATTACACCATACTCTATCCAACAAAATATATTGTAATAACCGACATAAAAGCTTTGAATGCCATGAATATCATAGAATCAACATGCAAGTTTGAATAATTCAGTCAAAAACGAGTCAGAGTAAGGCATCCACCACAGTAAAATAATTGAAACTTTTAATGATTTTCCAAATAAAATTCTCATCTGGATAAATAAAACAGATACGCAAACATGCTGGTCTGTCCTTGTTACATTTCTTTTCCCTATGTAAAAAAAAATTACATCGTGTATTTTGTTGAAAGAAAACATGAAAAAATTTAATTTTAGACTGACTAACCCATGTTTGTATACAAACCGCCAGCTCTCCTGCTATTAATAAAGGTGTGACATGTTTATTAAACATATAAAAACAACAATAAACCCTGTGAGAAGGCCCCAAACAAACAGATGAGGGTGTCAGGTTAATATATTTCACTTGATCTAAACGTGCGGTGTGAACTGTAATTTTAATTTCCCATTGTTGCATGCGTCGCACAGCATGAAGAGACGTGTATGGGACAGTAAAACATGAAGGAGGGGAGGAGTGGGTGGCAAACCAAAACATTTTGCCTATTTACACCACAGAAGAAGGACCACTGGTGAGGGACCTCCTGTTTGAGGGGGCAGAGGAGGCCACTGAATTGCCTGAGGGAACGAGAGGGGACACGGAACAAAGCACGCAGACAGAAAGCCATAAACGGGTTCAGAATAGATATTAAATTCTGAATAATTACTTCCTGCTTCCTGAGCAGAGCATACTCACTGGCCTTCCTATTATTTGGGAGTGATTTGGGGAGAGGGGAGGAAAACAAAACAGAGACCATATTTATTAAAAAAATAAAAATAAATAAATCATCCAGCAAGTTCACCATTACACAAATAAGTAAATAAATGTGTCAGACCTTTAAGAGCTTTGCTTCCATAAACCTCCCATGATGCTCAAGCAGCAGTCCAGGACACCAAGTATCAAACCACCAAACACACATTTTACTCTAATGTGATTCTGATGCTTACTGAGACAGCTCTGTCCTGTATATGGGCTGTGTAGTGCTACTGTTGTACTTGCATCAAGGGAAAAGCATAATAATAATAATAATAATAATAATAATAATAATAATAATAAAAAATTATTATTATCATCATTAAGTGACTTGGTCAAACAATACTCGTTATTCATTTAAATTGACATTGACTTCTCTTTTGTAACCGAGCAGCAAAAAGGGTAATCTCCACTGGTTGGGGAGGCATTTTAGTGTTACATTTTAAAAAAACAATAAAGAGAAAGAGAAAAAAAAAAAAAGCAGTCAGCTCTCCACAGACAACCATACTGAAAATTCCATAGATTCATTTTCTCTTGCTCTTGCTGTCTCTGATGCAGGTGTGTTGTGGTTGATTCTGTCTACAATGCCTCCATCGCCCAGCGCTGTAGATCCTCCATATCGTCTTCCTCCTCATCTTTCTTGGCTGTGAAGCAGAGGGTGTGTGTTGGGGGGTGAAGAGTATTAATAATAAACAAATCAAAGGATATATAAGACCAAAGAACTGTATGCTGTCACACTAGAAAGCCTCAAACATTGTGGACATTAGCGATGCGCGGATCTGCTGTAGTTTCATCAGAATCCCCTCGTGTGCATAAATCACCCACCCACCACCCGCTTGAACTAATCATGGTCTCAGACTTGGAGAGCTGCACATTAGCCTACCATTATATCTCGGTGGGATTCTAAGCTATTAAGTTACTATAGAGTAGTTGCACCTATGCCACCGGTATGGTCAGGCACTCGTACACGCGGACATTATGGAGGTAGGCTACTGGGTTGTACACAGGCTGGATTGCATGCCAAATTATCAGTTTTATATGATTTTACAATGCATGGATGCTGCTAAACCTTCCAGAGAAGGCCTTTTTCCACCCCCCGACATCCATCCACTATTAATCAGAATGTTAATATTTATGACTCGCCACCCACAGATATAACCGCGATCCTCACATCACTAGTGAACATTGTTTATTAAAGTATTATAATCCTATTACATTACATTAATACTATTTTAACATTAAGAAAACTCAATATGTTTATTTGAACCCACACATTTGGGTGTGTATACTGTCATTGTGGATGGCCTTTCAGCCAGTATACAGTATGTAGCAATACAAACAGCAGTACACGTCTTGACAAGCACATATACACAAATGTAACGAGGACGTCAACACATTCTTCCCTTATGGTTCTTACCGGGTCTGGAAGGTAATGAAGTTGAAGGCACACTGGGTAACGGGACATTCTCTGTCCCGCCGATCTCCAGTAGGTTCTTGTCCAGCTCCTCTTGTTCCAACTCATCCAGTTCAGCCAGGAGCTCATCCTGAGGACAAACAAACAGGTCACCCACAGGTCTACACCAGTGTGGATGTGCATGACTCTATCCTAATCAAACTGTGTTGATGCAGGGTGAATAAAACCATTAAAAAGCACTAAAAACAACAGAATTCAACCTGACCTCCAAAATGGGTTTCCTACCTCATCAAATTCCTCCCCGAAGCCCACAGGTTTAGAGATGGCATCAGAGATTTCTGCAGCCAATTCCTGCTGCTCTGTGATGTCCTGCATCAAGTCATCCACCTTGTCGATGTCCCTAAAACAAGAATAAGAGTTCAATATCACTGAAAAGCTGAACCGTTCTTGTGTCATCCCAAAATAATTGGTGGGAGATGAGATCCCCTTTTTGATTAAAGAACCCGTTTAATCATTTTTTCTTTAAACATAATTTTGGTTCCAAAACAAATTATGAATTACAAATTCTATAAAGATAAAATATTTCTCATTGAACCTGCCAGTGATGGGTTTGGATTAGCAAGCTATTACTGTATGTAGGTCACATCTTGTGTAATGCTTATTTTTGTTTTTACACTTCCTGACATTATCCCCAAAATGTCTCCCTGTGGGGTCAAAGAATAACGGTGACTAAAGCATGAACTATTTTTAAATCTAATGAGATAACCACACCACTAACAAAATAGATTAATATTAATATTAATATTAGCAATGGCAAATACAGGCAACAGATTTGCCTATGAAGAATAGTTTCAATCAAACAAGGGATGCCCCAATACATCGGCTGTACATTGGTACTGCCCGATATCGGCCTTGATGAGTTGACATTCAGCGATGGTAATACATTTTACGCTGGCTAAATGCTCGATTTGAGAAGATCCAATAGACAGTACTGGGTGGTCACGACTCCAGTATGGCCTAAGGGGGCAACGGGTTCCATGCGTGCTCATCATGTGTGGTTAGTTTTCAAATAAAACTGAAAGAATGTGTGTCGTGTGGGAGTGTTTCACCAATATCGGTATGGGCCAAATTGGTATATTAACCCTCCTGTTGTCCTCCAGGTCAAACTGAACCAACGCACTACCTCCTTCTGGCAGATAGAAGGCGCTAAACCTAATTCTTCAGCTTACACAGACATATGATGTGCACTGCTGGCACAGCAAGGTGAGTTTCAAACTTGAGGACAATATGAGGGTTAAACGGCATGAAAAAACAAACAAATACATAAAGAAATAATTCATAAAGAAATAAATAAACACAGCAATGACAATAAAGAGATCTACACAATCAGGTGGCGCCATCTGGTGGCACAATACAATATAATAAGGACAACAGGAGGGTTAAACAACGGTTTCAGTATGGGCCTACAACTGTCTCAGGCGGTGCATCTCACATGCAACCGCCCAACCGTGTCACCTCCGCCCAGCTACAGAAGGAAGGCTGCCTCCCCTTGGTCCTCTTACATGTTTTCGTGGGCCGACTTCATGGCCTTGGCCGCAAGACCCATGTTCTTGAGCACCTCCGTATTGGTGTTGGCGTTCTCCAGGGCCTCCCGCTGGAACTCGATGGTGGACAGCGTGCCGTCGATCTGGGCCAGCTGCTTCTCATAGCGCTTCTTTCTCTTCAGTGCCTGCAGGGCAGCTGGGAAGCAAGCGAGACACAGTGAATATGGTGATCGCTAAGCTTCCGGCAAGGCCACGGATCGCCCCAATAACATGTATTTTTAGGAGGGAGAATTCAGTGTGATCTGAAGGTTTTAATGGTTACATTTATTTATACTACTATTATCTTAGATTTTTAATAGTTGTAACTAAATTGTGTTGTATTATGTCATGGTTTTGGTTTATAACTTGCGACATATGAACTTAAAATTAGTACAAAAAGTTTCAGTTCACTTCAACCGGCCTGGTGTGATTATGTCATAAGCAATGTAACACATGATGGCAGATTATTTAGTATACTTTATACATTTGTGTATAAACAAATGATATAATTCAATATTGACATACACATATACACAGTGTGTGTGTAAGTATATACACAATGGGGAGAACAAGTATTTGATACACTGCTGATTTTGCAGGTTTTCCTACTTACAAAGCATGTAGAGGTCTGTAATGTTTACCATAGGTACACTTCAACTGTGAGAGACGGAATCTAAAACAAAATCCAGAAAATGACATTGTATGGTTTTTAAATAATAAATTTGCAATTTATTGCATGAAGTATTTGATCACCTACTAACCAGTAACAATTTCGGCTCTCACAGACCTGTTAGTTTTTCTTTAAGATGCCCTCCTGTTCTCCACTCATGACCTGTATTAACTGCACCTGTTTGAACTCATTACCTGGGCTACATGGGCTACAGGACAAAAGGCAAGCAGGTTGGTGTGAAGGCAACAACTGTTGGTGCAAATATTAGAAAATGGAAGAAGTTCAAGATGACGGTCAATCTCCCTCGGTCTGGGGCTGCATGCGGTCTGGGGCTGCATGCAAGATCTCACCTCGTGGGGCATCAATGATCATGAGGAAGGTAAGGGATCAGCCCAGATCTACACGGCAGGACCTGGTCAATGACCTGAAGAGAGCTGGGACCATAGTCTCAAAGAAAACCATTAGTAACACACTACGCCGTCATGGATTAAAATCCTGCAGCGCACGCAATGTCCCCTGATCAAGCCAGCGCATGCCCAGGCCCATCTGAAGTTTGCCATTGACCATCTGGATGATCCAGAGGAGGAATGGGAGAAGGTCATGTGGTCTGATGAGACAAAAATAGAGCTGTTTTGTCTAAACTCCACTTGCTGTGTTTGGAGGAAGAAGAAGGATGAACACAACCCCAAGAACACCATCCCCACCGTGAAGCATGGAGGTGGAAACACCATTCTTTGGGGATGCTTTTCTGCAAAGGGGACAGGACGACTGCACCGTATTGAGGGGAGGATGGATGGGGGCATGTGTTGCGAGACCTTGGCCAACAACCTCCTTCTCTCAGAGCATTGGGAGATGGGTCGTGGCTGGGTCTTCCAGCATGACAACGACCCGAAACACACAGCCAGGGCAACTAAGGAGTGGCTCCGTAAGAAGCATCTCATGGTCCTGGAGTGGTCTAGCCAGTCTCCAGACCTGAACACAATAGAGAATCCTTGGAGGGAGCTGAAAGTCCATATTGCCCAGCGACAGCCCCAAAACCTGAAGGATATAGCTCAATGGGCCAAAATCCCTGTTGCAGTCTGTGCAAACCTGGTCAAGAACTACAGGAAAGGTATGATCTCTGTAATTGCAAACAAAGGTTTCTGTACCAAATATTAACTTCTGCTTTTCTGATGTATCAAATACTTATGTCATGCAAATTCATACAATGCAATTTTCTGGATTTTTGTTTTAGAACCTGCAAAATCAGCATTGTATCAAATACTTGTTCTCCCCTATGTGTATGTGCATGTGCGTATATATATATATATATATGTATTGTATATCTCTATCTATGTATGTATGTATGTATGTATGTATGTGTGTGTCTATATATATATATATTATACATGTGTGTATTATATATCTATCTCACATATATAATACATGTGTGTATATATTATACATGTATATTAATATATTTTATGTGTATATTAATCTATTGTATGTGTATATTAACCTATTGTATGTGTATATGTATATTAATATATTATACGCGTGTATATTAATATACTGTATATGTGTATATTAATATATATTATGTGTATATTAATATGTTTATTAATATATGTGTATTAATGTGTGTATATATATTTGTGTGTGTGTGTGTATATATATAGCACAGATCAGTAAGAACAGCCAAAAATAAACATGGTTAACAATGGGGAAAAAAGGAACAGAAACTCAACAGTCACGTGATTAGAGGCTGCTATGGAAACTTGGCGGTAGTAAACAGTCAGGTAGCAAGACCATAGAACTCTATATGACACGAGGATGACTCATGCAGTCCATGATAATAGCCTGGATAAGGCATCCAATAACCCAAGGAGCTGGGTCAATGTACAAGACAACATGCAATTAACTACGTTAAAGGGTCAATAATATGTAAATGCTATAATGCTTGACTATATTAGCTTGTCATTACATTTACATACACAAATCATCACTGTGCACATAGAAGACAGTACTGCACATCCACATTTCACAAAGTTAGATTCGCATAACTCAAAGGTATGTCATCATGACACGTACTTTCTTCAAAACAATTTAAAATACATGTTATATTAAATTCAAAATCGAGGGAACAAAAAGCTGTAACCTAGTATTTGACATAAGTCGCGATTGTCTTTTACTGTACAGTAAGGTAACAAGTAAAAAATAAATAAAAAGGGAAAAAAAGTGTGCTTAACATAAAGCCTTAAGAATCCTGACCAAAAAATTAATTATGACTTTTAATTATTGCGATAAATTGCTAAAAGAATAGTTCCTTCAAGTTAAGTTTAATACTAGATGAACGAATATTCCGTTATCCAAATAATGACAGTACTGTTAGGGTCGTGGTCACGCTAGCATTAGCCGCTAAATAGCATGTCACGTCAACGCTAGTGGTGATGTGCTGTGTCAAGGGTCGGAGCCTGGCCTCATCTATCAACACTGGCGGTTTGGTGTTCATTATGATGTGCAAGTGTCCTTATGGGTTTCCTATGAGCTCACCTCGTTTGTTTTTCGTGCCGTTCTTCTTGGCGGTGAGCAGCTCCTGGTCGATCTTCTTCTCCAGAAACTCCTGTTTCTTCGTCAACATCTCCTCAGTCTCCCGCAGCTTCTGGATCGCCTCCTGGGCGCTAGGGCCCTTCCCCCCCTTTCCCCCGCCGCCGAAGATCTTGCCGAACAACGACATCTCCCCAAAAAAAATATAGAACTCTAAAATGAATGCGAATATGTGTAACAAGCAACCCGACTAGCTAACACCACTGACGCGCTCGCTGCCACTGTTGATGTTTCCCCACTTCCTGGATTAGGCCCAGTGATGTCATATTATAGGATAAGGGGTAGGCGTTGTTCGAAGCATGGCGCCATCTACTGGTAAAATAAAAGGAATGGCACAAAAGAGAAAACGCAGGTCTGCAATTTACATTAATTTAACATAGAAACCTAGAAACCTACAAACTCCCAAGAAAATAATCTGAACCTAACTAAAACTATCCCCGTTTGTAGGTCAGACAACTCCCAGTTCCAATTTACCAGGAAAAAAAATGTTCACAAATCAGACATTTAAATGGTTTAAATATTTTAATTATGTTGCTACATGGTTGTAATGGTAGCTCTACTATCTTCCTTTAAAGTACATGTTAATAACTTTGCAAGTTACATATTTGTTCTTTTCATTTATGTACATACAAAATAGCATCCGATTAATTTGTGGACATCAACATATGACTATCTGCAGAGTGAAGCTGACATGGGGTTTTAAATGTAGTGTGTACTCACAGGTCAGTCCTCCAACTGGCTGCTAACACCACCTCTCCACGTAATGAAATATAGTCACTAAATAACCGAAAATTTACAGCTGTGTTGGTTAACTGCCACCAAGCGCACAAAACCAAATGAGAACACAAAGAAAAGATACATAAACACAGACACACAGTCCATTAAACCAGATTTAAGATGGTCCCTTTTGAGAAGACAATAGGTTTTTCTGTTAATGTGACTTGAACACACACACACACACACACACAAATAAAAGAGAATAAATCTATTTGGATCCATGCAGAAGGCAGAGCGGGCATATGACTACAACGCATGTGAATAGTACAAACGGAAGCATTGCAGCTATATGGCATTTAAAAATAATGTAAAGAACAGCAGTGACACACTAGATAATATGTAGTTTAACTGATCAAGGCTGTCAAAACTATTGATAGATAGTGTATGGTTATATACCTCCAATGTCCTTGTTGGGCTTGCATAACAACTGTACTGGTTTAAGAGTTAGTTAACACCTTCCAACTCATTCTTCTCAACATGAGGAAGTCATCAATCTGGATATCGAACAATAAGTAGACTAATCTGTCAACTTCAACCACAAAGAAAGCAGCTAGTTTACTGTTCAGTCCAAGTGACTAAAGATAGGGTTTGTTAAATTCAAGAATCTGATTGATTGGGTCCTCATGGGATTGAGATCTTACATTTTACTTTAGACTATTATGCACTTTAAATTCCTCCCCATTTATACAAAAAAAAAGAATTAAAATAAAAAATAACTTCGATTAACAAAAAAAAAAAAAAAATCATTTGTGGTCTCACCGTCTTAACCCGCCCACTGTCCTAAGGTCAGCGGTAAATCAATGATTAAAACATTCTCTCTCACACACACACAGTCTCCGATGGAAGACATATCTAACAGAAGAAAAGTAGATGACTTCTACAGGCTCACATTTTAATCAGATACTCTTAAGGGAGACATTACAAAGAGTTAGAACTCCAGCCTTCCATCAATCCCCCTGCATTTCTTCTCGTCACATAATCACACCCAGTGTAGAGAGAACGGAGGAGACCGCTCTGACGTAGTTTGTGAAGGTATCGTCAAGACTAAGAGTTGATAAGCGATCAATGAAAGACAACTTGTTCAAGTGGAATAGAGCCACGCCCACACACCAGGATCTGTGCAAGTTCAAAGAAAGAAAAACAAAAAAGGGAAGAATAGTGGCACAGAGGAAAGAATAGATCAGCGACAGAAATAAAATAAAAATAATTAAAACGCTTTATGGTCAACACTCCTTGCTTGGTTTTCTTATTACACATTAAATCATTTGGAACAAACCCTT
The DNA here is from genome assembly GCA_027564795.1 of Aphredoderus sayanus. NCBI lineage: Eukaryota > Metazoa > Chordata > Actinopteri > Percopsiformes > Aphredoderidae > Aphredoderus > Aphredoderus sayanus. The sequence goes on along the minus strand of JAODUG010016262.1, from coordinate 8,482 downwards.
GAACACAAAAAGAAACCCCAAAACAGAAAAAAAAATTATATAAAAAAAACAACAACACACACAACCAACAAACTGCCCCCACCCCCGCCTCGTTGTTGTCAATCTTCCCAGCCGTCTCCACGGCGACCACGGCCCGCCTGCCTTCACAGGGCTAGCTTGCCAACGATGACCCCGATGACAAAGAGGAGCACGCACAGCGCCAGTACGCGGTTGCCGAGTCCCTCCTCCCTGGCGCCGGAGGTCGCCATGGCGCCGCCGCCGGAGGAGGGGGAGTGACCCAGCGACGTCACCTTTCTCTTCCGCAGGCCGTCTCCGTCCTCCTGCCGTGCAGAAGACCCACAATGCACAGTTATGCCGGCAGCCATCGTACACACACACTCATCTCACGCCACAGACACACTTAACGCTCGTGATGTCCTTACTAATATCGTATTTGGCCACCCGGCTGTGCCATCCGATTGTGTGTTTTTTGTATTGTCATTGCTGTATTTATTTATTTATATATATATATTTATTTATGTGTTGTTTTTGTGCCTTTTAACCCTCCTGTTGTCCTCGGGTTTCAAACTCACACCTTGTTGTGCCAGCAGTGCACATCATATGTGTGTGTAAGCTGTAGAATTAAATTTAGCGCCCTCTATCTGCCGCAGAGCTATGCTGCGTCTCAAATCGCGTACTTCAGTAAGTGTACTTCTATTAGTGTACTGTGCGCACTACAAGAGGGTAGTATCGTCTCAAATTGCACACTGAGGTTGAGTACTTAAAGGAAATGACTGCAAAATCTGACTGCAAACGTCATGTTAAATGTGCCGCTGTTACAGTAGCTAGCTAACACAAGTAGCTAGCATTTACGTACATTTTACCAAATTATGACAGACTGTTAAATTCATTCAATAGTACAGATGGCTAGTTTTACGATATTGTCGAAGTTAATCCGGAGCCTCCAAAGCAATTTTTTTTATTTTTTTTTTATTTTTTTTAAATGGATGTGGCCCCTCCCCTTAAAAAAACAAAATTGACTGTTGAGAGCGTGAAGTGTGCATCGTTCTACACTCAACATTTTGGCTGTTTTGAGTACGCCAGCGGGTACTTTGAGTGCACTGCATTTTGGCATACATTTTGGCGCACTATGTACCCAAGTGCACGATTTGGGACATAGCTCTAGTGATGTGGGTCAGTTTGACCCGAAGGACATCACAAGGGTTAACTCTTTGAGCCCGACGGAAGTCCATGACTACCACAACATGCAAAATACAGTTTAATACAGCGCTGTGATGGTCTGTTGTTTATAATGTTTCTAAAAGTAAAGGCTTTAACGCTTCCAAAACAATACTCCATGTGTATTTTTTCCAAACAATGTTTGTTTAGCAATCATTTCAAATTTGGTTTTAAAAATAAATTGTCCTAAGAATATCAAAGACAAGGGAAATTAATCGCAACAATACACGCGATCCGCGAGGTCCACTATGTCGTGTATCGTAAGAGACTAGACAATCTACTCTTTTCATTGATACCAAGCATTTCATAGGAGCTAGGCAGCTCACTTCCATATACTTGATAAACAGGACGCAACACTGTATTTTCCGATCAAGGTGTCAGATTTATTGTTTATGTCTCAATATTCCATGAATCCTAAAGTGATTGTTATTAAAACCAATTAAAATTGTTTCCTTACCCTTTCCTGGCCATTTTAAAAGTATCTGCGAGATTATCCGAAATTCATGCCACTGAAGCTCAATAAACAGATCCAACGCATGCGCAGATCGTTACATATGGGGTATTTTGTCTGCCATCTTACTCACGTTACATTTCATTGTCAGAACTACACAGTTGTAGTGTATTCTACATATTGTGAGTTTTCCAACGATGTATGAAAAGGACACAGCTACCTGGGTAATAGAGCTGATAGAGCTAACGCACAGGCTAGCTTGCAGGCTAACCCATAAACTAGCACGCAGGCTAACGCGCATGCTAACGCTCGGACTAAGCCAGTTTGTGTGTCACCTTATCTCACCCTGATCTGTTTGTTCTCCTCCCGTAGCCTCTGGACCTCCATCTGCAGCCTCCGGCACTCCTCCATGAGCTTCGTCACCTCTGCGTCGTCCAGGGAGGCGCTGGCCGGCTTGGGCAGTGGGGAGTGCTCCGTCTGAATGGGCAGGGCAGAGGAGGAGGACACGGGTCTGTTGTTGTCACTGGCATGCTGTGGAGAGATGGGGGGGCATGCAGAAGGGGCAGAGATGCAATGAAAATGAGAAATAAATAAATCATACAAAATGCAACAAATTAAAAATAAACAAAATTAAAAAATAACAAAATCAAAAATCGGATCAGGATTCGTAGGGATGCTTTTGGACAGCCATGAACTGATTTCAACATCTTCTTGTCTTTCAGAAAAATGTCCATAGAATGGTTTAATTTATTTTCCCCAATAGTGTTCATGGGTATAATGGTTAATATAGTAGCTTGGGGGCCACTAGCAGTGCACGTCTTATTTGGACTGTCATTTCTTAACCCTCCTGTTGCCCTGGGGTCAGAATGACCCGCAAAAGGCAGCCTTGTGGTTCAAGCCTAAGACAACAGGAGGGTTAATACTAAATAATAACAACATAATTATTAACCTAACCATTTTGACCCAAGGACAACGGGAGGATTAAGACTACAGTGAGTCAAGTAGAAATGGACAGGCCTTCAAAGAAAAGTACATAAAGTAAAGAGGGCCAAAAAGGTCAAAACACCAAATGAGATGGTGTGCGATGATGTAGACAGCATGCAGTGTACAAAACACTGATTGGCTTGACTCACAGTTTTGTCGTTTTCTAGTGGCATCTCAAACGCACATCTCAACTTGGAATCCATCAGTTCCTCTGGCTTTGCCTCCTTCCACTGTGGAGGGAAGACAGACAGACAGACGAACAAAATGACTCAGAGTCAACTAGGAAAATAAAACGTCCAATATTAATAGTTTATATGTAGCTTATAAAGTATATACTGTGTATAAAGATGACCACACATATTGCCTATATTATTGATATTTTATAATGCGTCGTCAATATTTGGCTTAAGCAAAAGTTTACGATGTGCTAACTATAATCAAGACAAATAAAATCTAAATCATATACAGTATCTAGGAGATACAGGCCATGCATTATAAAATAAAATTCTTTGCACAATTACTCACCACTCCCTCCATGTCGGTCATGTCGTAAGGAGCCAACATGGACTGCACCATAAACTTGTGTTTACTCTTTTCATTTGGGTCGTAATCAAACGGCTGTAGCATAACTGTAGACAACAATGGCCGTGTTAGGTTCGCATGTTACGAAAAAGAATCGTAACATTTGTTACGAATCAAATGTCATTTTTAATTCAGTGATCAGGCAGTGCAACAGAACAAGCTTCTGTCACACCAAAAAATAAAAGAGATGTGACCTTGTATGTATCAGCTATGTGGAGGCTTGTGTGGCTGGCTGCAGCTGGGGTTAAGGACTACTTTTGAAGTACAAAGTAAATACATTTGGAACAGGAGCGCTGATGACATTGCGGGTTGGAATCCTGCTTGTGACCCGTGACAATAACAGAAACCGCGCAAAGGAAAGAAACCTACATCGATATAGCAGCATATAACACATTTACACACCAGAGACATTGATGGAGGCTCCCGCGTCAATGACACCACTGTTGGGGCGCACGCAGTAACGTCGGGGCGCGGTGGTCTTGACTTTGAAGCACACATTTCTGTCTGTGGGGTTGCTGAGCTTCAGAGTGGCCGTGACCACATCTGTGAAAGGGCCTGAAGACAAACACAAACGCATGGTTAATAATAGCTTTTAGTTCTGGTATAGTGTGTGTGTGTGTGTGTGTGTGTGTGTGTGTGTGTGTGTGAATAGAACCATAGAACTGTTCACTGCACCTAGCTTCAGCCCATCTGAACATTGAGGAGACAGACAGCCTGTTGTGCAGCCTGTGTGTGTGTGTGTGTGTGTGTGTGTTCGTTCGCATACTTTATTTTCCCCAGTCAGTAAGCAGTTGGCCAAATCACTTATTAGGTAATTATGTGGACATACAACATTATGAATCTGTGAAGATAATTGAATTGACGTGCAACTGAACCAAGCACTACACATTAAAATGCTAAAACTGCTGTGCATGATGAAGTATTTCATGTTATTCATATACCCACCTTGGGGGAAACCATTATTTTGAATAAAAAATATAAAAGGTGGTCTCTCAATGCCTTCTGTGGCATGGACATACACGTTGGCTTGCTGCTAAACTGACCACCTTTAACCTACCTACAGTATAAATTCCAAAAGACTTACTTCATATACTGACCTACAGACGTTAAAGAATCGACCAAGCAGACTGACTACCAACACTAATCAATATTTAGCAGCCTAGAAGATGCTGTACAGATACATTATTAACCTATGTCTCCATACATCTATTAACAATGTAGCCTACAAGATGTAATTTCATAATAATGAAATAGCGTCGTTTTTCTTAGCCAATCCTAGTTGTAGCTTGCTTGCTAAGAATACATTATTATTATTATTATTATTAATTGGCATGACTAGGCTGAGGTGAGCCCCCTCAGCGTAGAAATTTCTAGAATCACCCATTAACAGTATCCCAAACCAGTTGTGCATTTGAGGTAGACCACCCCAAAGTAGGCTACTACATAAACGTGTTATCAAACCATCAAATACGTGGACAAAACAATCAACTGTTCGCAAATGACTGGAGTTTATGGCAGAAATGGGGCGCTGGGCCTGATGACAGCTAGCCTAGCTAGATGCTGGTTTAGCTTCAGCCGTTCAGATGAATGGCCGGTAGCTGGCTAGTTAGCATCGCGTTAGTTAGCATTGTCGCACAGCGCCTAGTTTGACTCCGTCACCCAGAGACAGCACGTACACAACACACACATACATATATATATATATACACACATTGGTATTTCGCCAGATCATTACACACGGCTCAAGCAAACACTTGCACTATATAAAAAGGGACACTGTAGCGTAGATATGACGATGCTAAACTGTGAGGAACGGCGGCCCTAACCCCCTCTTCTTCTTACCTCTGAATTTCAGTTCGTGTTGTGGCTCTAGCACCAACACCTGCTCTTGCCTAGCCATGGCACACCGCCGCGTCTGACGGCACTATGAGCACAGCTGTCTTGTGAAAGCGAAGCTGGCTCTTGGAAGGGGAACGACGCAGGCCCTCGGGTCGGTCTTTTCGGGGAAGCGGGGGTCGGTCACAAAACGAGCCGCAACGACAGCTGGTGCTAGCGTGCTAATGCTAGGAAGCAGCCGCAGACGGAAGACGGACGGAAGACGCCACGTGTGGTGCCGAATTTGTTACCACAGCCTAAATGGTATACGTGTGCCCATAGTTAATGTTCCTCCTTTATATCAATAAAGACTTGTTAAACGCGTATCTGTTTCAATGCAGTAGCTGCACTAATGCCAAATAAACTTATAGATTTTACTTTGTGGTTAACAGTCCCATGATGGGTTTAAGGAACATTGTCGGCGGGGAAACAATTTTGGTACAGCAGCGTTACGTCACGAGGGGCGGGTCTCGTTCAGGATGTCAGATGGTTTCTCCTGCGCCGAAAAAAGCCGCCAGTCATGATAGAACATGTGGCAGTCAAGTTCTACTAATTTGTGTTGATCAATCCGAATATTTATTTTGTGCTGGACACACCGCAACACTCACAGGCCTATGTAACCGAACTCGGTATTGGCTCATTGACAAACTGCATTGGGATGTTGTTTAGCGATTTGGCCTACTTTGAATGACGCTTTCTGACACGTATAGCCTCTGACCAAATGTTTTATTGTTATCGTATTCACTAAGTGTTCGGATTTTGATTTGGATACATTAATGCAAATTAGGCTAGGTGTTTCTAACGCCATATTTATACCAAATAGCATAGGAACAAAATAAAATGCAAATATATGCCGTGCGCGTTTCAAGAACGTATCGCCACCACATGTTCTCAACATTTAGGTTTTTAACTAGCTATAGTCTCTTATTTATTATTTATTTCTTGTCGTGTAGCTCCTCGGTGCATACTTGTGTTTGTCAAAACCACACATTTCTCCTTTTCTAAAATGCTATCTAGGCTAGGTTGGAGTTTCACACCTACAGTTCAGAATTGTTGTTCTTTGGATAGATGTTGCTTTGATTTTCAAACCTTTTTAGTTGGCTAATGGACAACTCACTCTATTTTAGGACTGATTCTAAAGAGGATAAAACTATTTTGAAAAGGCCCACTCATAGGATTCAACTCTGGAGGCCCAGAGGTAAAGCATGCAGCCAAGTACAATAAATCCTTAGCCTTTTCATATTAAAGCTACATTAGCATGGAGTAGCCCGTAACCGATCCTTGCTTTGTCGTTGGTTTGAATTTGGCAGCACCGAACATGTTGATAAACAACCCAAACCCAACCCATCCCACTTTCACTCATTCCCACACATGCAGCTGATGCCCGCACAACCAAAACGAGAGCGAGTAAGTCGTGTACTGAACATCCAACGCACTGTGCCCCGAACTAAATTAATACACGAGTTGTCGATGCCAAGCACACTATAGCAACATTGGTGACACCGACAAATAGGCTCACGTTTTCCGTCAAGGCGTTAGGCTACCATACATTTGAATCTTCCGCACAGCACACTGAATTGCGCTATAAAAATGTTTCTGCTTTTTAGTCATGGAGTTAAGTCCCTAGAAATTGCCAATGGGATGCTTTAAAATACGACGGCTACTCCCGTGCCGTTAAAGCAAATACACTATAGTACTGATTGTCATTAACCCTCATGATGTCCTTCGGGTTAAAAATCACTAGCTCTTTGTGTCAGATGCAAGGCGCTAAACTTAATTCTTTATCTTACACAGACATATGATCTGCAGTGATGGCACAACAAGATAGTGTGTTTGAAACCCGAGGACAATTAGGAGGGTTAAAAGGCACTTAAACAAACAAATACATAAAGAAATAATGAGTAAAGAAATAAGTCCAGTTCCACCAGTGCGCCTCATATGTCGGTGTAAGCTGTAGACTTAGGTTTAGCGCCCTCTAGCTGCCACAGAGCTAGTGATTTGGGTAAGTTTGACCCAGAGGACAACAGGTTTTGCCTTAACCTATAGAACTGTGTCACATGGGAAGAAGCTGATACTCCTGGTCAATTTATAATTGCGGACTCCACATTTTAAACATTGTATAACGTGGAAATAGTAGGTTTAAGTGCCTTGGGGACCCATCAGCAAAACAGAATTCGTGGACTTTATTTAACCGTCATGATGTTCTCCGGGTAAAAATGACAGCAGTGCACATCATATGTATGTGTAACTGTAAACTGTAGAATTGACACACAATTATCATACACAATCACATGGCGCCATCTGGTGGCACGATGAAATATAAGGATATCATGAGGGTTAATTAGCTTAGTGGATAAATAATGCCCATTTAGGATTTCTAAACGTAGTCTGGGATTGCTCTTGCATTCTTTGCCACTAGAGGGCACTCTATCAATTTATAGTGAATAAGAAAGGAACTGCGTGGATGTCGGGAGGGCTGCATTCTGCAATACAATAAAACTGCGAAAATCTAACAATGAAAATAGGTTACTTAGTAGATAGTCAAGGTCACGCCAACAAACAAAATCCCCGACAATAATGAGGTTTAGTCATTCTTAATTGTGCAGTCTTCCTTAATGGAGTCTTCCTCAGTGTGTTTGAGAAATGAAGGACTTGTCGCCAGAAAAAAAACAAAAACAAAAACAAAACCTTTATTTCTCAGAGCTCCTGTTCATCAAGTAGAGACCCATATTTGATGTACAGAGTAAATGAAGCTTAGGGCACTGAAGTGAGAGATGTTAAAACTGTACAGGCCTCAGTTGTAAAAGACCAGGCAGGGATAGGGTACATACATATACACACTGTGTGTGTGTGTGTGTGTGTGTGTGTGTGTGTGTGTGTGTGTGTGTGTGTGTGTGTGTGTATTAGTGATTTAGTATCTTAAAATAGTAGGGGAGAAACGAGGGTAAATTCTGTAGCAACAACAATTTTGCATTTAGGTCTTTCTCATTCTTATTCTTAAGTTTAAAGCAAAAAAAACTTTTTTTTGGGTGAATGAAATATAAAGTAATCAAAAAGTAAAGCACAATCCTCCTAACTCACTTTGTTTGTGAATGTTAAGGATGAAACAAAAGAAGCCTGAATGCCACTTCAGTTGAAAGGATTTAAGTTATAGCCATATGCACACTGTCAAGGGTACAGTTTGTCAAGGTTCATTTGAGTCTAATAAAATACTTTTACTTTTTTTTTAAACCCATATACATTTCATATATTTATCTTTTTGGGGTATATGGATAAAAAAAATAGACATTTAATAAATCAGAGAGAGAGAGAGAGAGAGAGAGAGAGAGAGAGAGAGAGAGAGAGAGAGAGAGAGAGAGAGAGAGAGAGAGA
>JAODUG010016252.1:0-18426 GCA_027564795.1 Aphredoderus sayanus | reverse complement strand
ATGCTGTTTATCTTCTACATCTCTCTCTCACACACCTCAGTAGGACCCAACATTAGTAGTATGCTGTTTATCTTCTACATCTCTCTCTCACACACCTCAGTAGGACCCAACATTAGTAGTATGCTGTTTATCTTCTACATCTCTCTCTCACACACACACACACACACACATTTAAAAAGTGGTTAGAGTTCTCAGGCAAGGGCACAGCATCCATCCCCCGCCCACACACACACACACACACACACACACACACACGTTTTATGGTATCACAGCACAGTGCATGTCTGTCAGCCCACTGGTGAAGCCAGCTGGGCCTACACTGGTTTCCATTACAAACCCACTACTATCCAGTGCACACATCTGGCCCCTAGTATGTGGTATGTGTGTGTGTTGTGGGGGGGGTGCATGTGACAGCAATAGAAGAGGACATTTTTTTACTGCTCGCACCGTCCAGACATCTGGAAGAGAGCTCAATAGACAGTAGGCGTAGTAAGCAAGCCCAGATAGGCCTCTGTCCATGTTGTGTGTATGTGTGCGCACAAGAAAAGGACTGTACATGTGACAAAACCCCAAGAATGTGAGCAGGAATGTCATCATGTCTCACACACACACACACACACACACACATACATACATACATACATACATACGCAGTGGTAAACAAGAATAAGAGAACGTGGCAGAAGGACACAGAGGTCGCAATAACGTCAGAGAGAGAGACTGGTATTCAGAGAAGGAGGAGAAGAAAGCAAGGATGGATAGCAGGAGTGCCTGTCTGCTAGCGGCCATTACAGTGGGACCCGGGGCTGAGAATTCCTCCTACGGCGCTGTGCTCAATGCCACCACTGTTCCCTGGGAGGCAGCGCTGGCACAAAGGAGACCGTATGTGTGTGTGTGTGAGTGAGTGTGAGAGAGAGAGAGATGGGTTCTGTGAGGGAGCTGAGATCTGTGTCTCTCATGGGGCCAAACTGACACACCTGCAGCAACACCGCACAGGGATAAGTGTGTAGTGTAGAAGGGGGTTCACAAGTGGCTTTTGGGGGAGCGGATGGGTGTCAGTACATTTTTTGCCTTTAATTGAAAATTGTTTCATTAGTTTAATTGACTTGTTTCTCGCATAACTGGTTGTTTATGTTCAATACTTGTTCATATCTTGCAGTGCCTACAGGCTGTGTTCTGACATGCCTCAACAGCTAGTTGCAATGGGCCGGAGCCCGATTCATACTGGATTTCTTTGGTACAGTACTACCGATGTCAATATGTGGGAGGAAACAGTTTCACTTAAAACATCTACCAACAATATCAGGTTTATTTTTTCTAGAAGAAGTACCCATTTTTGTATAATTATCCAAGAGAAGCTGTGACTGCAAACAAATTGATTAGCCTTGGGGAACTGATAAACATTTTATCCTACCTCAACTAAATCAGCTAGTCTATAGCTCAGCAGATGCATGATACTGCTTTTCAACCATTAAAATGTCAATATGGTAAGGAAACAATGTGGACAAGTAAAATTTAAAGTAAATGTAGAAATATTAAAAGCAAACTTAACTGATATATCAGAGACTATTAGCAAAAGACTTAAAGACCATAAAATGAAAGGTTTAGAATGACATGAGTAACATGATTCAAAGCAATTAAGAGCATCTGCTAAACACCACCAAGCAGAGGAGGAACTGAGACCATCAAGTAAAGGTAAGAATAGCTCTCTCACTTCTCACAGACAATAGCCTAATTAGTATAAAGCACCCTTACTACAAAACACCATCAGTTGCCCTAATTGTTTTATTTATTTATCCCTCATGATGTCCTCTAGATCAAAATTACCCAAATCACTAGCTCTTTGTGGCAGCTAGAAGGCGCTTAACCTAATTCCACAGCTTACACACACACACACAGTATGATGAGGTGTGACGGTTAAAAGCCATAATAAACTACACAAATACATATAGAAATAATTACACACAGCAATGACAATAAAAACCACCATATGATAATACACAATCAGATGGCGCCCTCTGTTGTTTCAAGACAATATTTTAAGGGCGTCACAAGGGCTATATACTGTATCCCTCGTGACAGACAGACAGACAGACAGACGCCTTTTTAAGCACTGGGAATAAATACAGATTAGTTTAATTGACAGTGCAGATGGTGTTAGTTTTCAGTGCTGCATCATTCTCTACCTCAGGTTTGAAATAGAACCACTAGGCTACAACTACAGCATCTGACACTGCACTTGTCTTACATACTGTACGCAAAGCTAGGACTGCACAGAAAAATAAGAAAGTCATCTTTTATTTAATAAAAGACAATAACCTTAGTTTTTAATATTGTTCATTATTGCAGTTATCATCTTGACTTCCATTGATTTTTAACTCAATTTCCCTTACTTGATTGAGCCAACACAAAAGTGTGCATTTCTATTGAGGCCAATTATAAGTTGTTTAGAGTTTATTTTAAAATATCTTCACTGACTTTGTTGCATGCATCTTATACAGTATGAAGCATGTAGGTTCAGTACAATAGCAGTCTAGACAGTCTGTTCTGACCACAGTCTGCTGTCTCGCCCAAAGGATGTGAGCACAGAAAGTGAAACACCAATGGGAAATTCAAAAGGTAGGGATACAGAGAGAGAAATATAGTTTTGTAAAGCTCTTAAAAGTATACAAGGGAAAAAATAACTCAAAGAGAGGAACAGGAATACTGTAGGTTGGCAAGAGTGGTCCTAGAATGTGAGAGTGAGAGATGGCCTATGAGCAGCCAGCTACTGCAACAGTAGTGGTCAGCCATATACAAATAACTAATTTCCTTAGCTGAAAACAGACCAGAAAAAGGAGACGGGGGAACAAATCCTGAAAGGCCAACATTGAAATCAAAACAAACATTACTAGAGAACGCAGTGGTGGTGAATTTGGCACTGTTGGCTTTTAAGGTTTATTAATCCCTCTTTACCAAACATCAACACTAACAAGGCCCCTTGTGCATGTGTGAGTGTCTGAGCTAAAGGCAGCCAGCGACATGAAATTAATTAGGTCTGATTTACAATCATGGTTTTCAAGTCTTGATTTCACACTTGTATGCAATATTTTTGCAATTATGTCTAGGATGTTTTTACTTAGAATTATACTCAATCAAGTGTTCACAACACAATGTACTGTACAGATTTGGAAGGCATTTTGTCTGACATGCCTGAAGGCTACTGTCTGAATTGTTTTTCAGCGTTAGGGTCAGATGGCAGTGTTGGTTGAGTCAGCGATGCTGGGCCACAGTGACCTGGATGGTTAGTCAGGGCAAGACAGAGAGACTGGGGCTAAGGGGCTGTGGGGATAAAAGTATTAACTACTTTAGCATATGGAAGTATTATTGAACTGAATGTGTGTAACCATGATGATCCAGAGAGGATAATGCTTTGTACACAAAGTGGTCATTACAGTTCAATTATATTATGTAACCTCATAAGGCTTCTAACAAAAAAAAAAAATTTCCCAAGTATATTTAAAGAAAGTGCGATAGTGATATCTAGACAGGAATGGATAAATTAAGAGCCCTCAATGTGGTTAGAAGTTACTCATCATAGCCTGAATAGTTTCAATAGGTCAGACCTAAATCTAGAGACAGTGGGCTGGCAAACAGTGGATTTGCTAATAGTAAGTTAAAACAATGGGGCACTTCATCAATGTTCTGCTTGTTCAGCCAATTCCCCAGATCTGATATTAGGCCTGGTGCCAGCGTGTCGCTGGAAGGAAACAGAACAGCATGTGATTCATATTTGGACCCCAGGTCCAAAGAATCGCTGCTGCATGGAGTTTTGATTGCAGTTTAAGGAATATATTGCATTTCAAAATGTCTCCTCTTCGGACCTGGTATTACTGTACTCTTGAGGCATCAACACTGATTTGCTTGATGTAGGCCTGAGTTGTGATCAGACCCAATGTAAAGATTTTCCATTAGCTAGACGGTGCCCACTGGCATGCAGGACATATGTCATTAGCTCATAGTAACTTGCATTCCAGTCATCGGAGAGCCCTTTCTCGTGCCCTTGCTATACTGCATTACTGCAGCAGGTTACAAACCGCAACAAGAAACGTGTCACTGTTCTCATAGTGCTAGAACATCCTGTTTTTCTGTCAAACTCAAAAGTGAGCTGAAAGAGGGCTGTGGCACAAGGCTGAGAGAGCCAGAGTGAGAGAGATAGAATTTGAGCTTTGCAATGCAGTTACAATTGTACAGTCAACTTGTAGTCAGAGAGAGATTTCTCCTTGTTTTTTTTCTAATTCACCGCACCTCAAACCCATTAACTGTATGCCAAAAGGCCTAGAAATTGATTAGTCACTACACTGGTAGCATGCCTCTCAACAAAACAGAAGGCCTTCAGGCCAAAAGGATTGTCTTCAAACAGTCGCCCACACCTTGGGCACAGCTGTGTTTCAAACACCCACAATGAGCTGGGTTCATATTTAGGGTGCTATCATGCATAATTCTATTTTAATTTTATGTCACAATATATTATTCAGAGAATACTTTTTTTTTTTAAACAGCCAAGTTAACCAAGTTAACCACCCCATAAAGCGTTCTGAATTCTCACAGGCTCTCAGCCTATTCAAATCTTGTCACTGCCGTCCTGGGTAAAGCTGGGTGGGATATTCACAAACAGGACAGGCTACACAAAGCATCTCTACATCTTCCGTAAGAGATTGTATAGCTTCACGTTCCACAACAACCAGTCTCCTGTCGTTACTGGGCGTCGTGAATTCATGATATTCATACAGCATACCAGAAATTCTGCAATTAGATTACATTCCAAATGAAATAACACGCGTGCGTTTGCGCGAGCGGGAGCGCACACACACGAGAAGTGCAGCTGTTGCAGTCTGTCCTGACCAACAGCAGGCACCATTTCAATGGTTCAGGAAAGACAATAAACTCGATTCCTCAAGCAAAGGGAGCCTTAAACATTTTCAGTCCCAGAAGACAATTATGAGGTATGGGTATTAGCCCTGGACACAGTTCATTAGACTCTCACCGGAAATCCTGTGGTATGAAGACGTTTTTGAAACACAGGTTGGTAGATGGGAGCTGTAGTTAGTCTTTCTCAATTCCTTATTAGACTGCCTGAAGATTTAGTGTCTTTGACAATGACAATAATCACATGACTTCTCAGTTACAGAATTTGCTGCAACATCACTTCAATACAGTACATTACATACACCACATAATGTCTACATTATTTTTTGGGAATGTGGAAAATAGGTGAAACTACCCATTAACGTCTGCCAACGGTAGAATGGACTCCATGTCAAGACTAGAGATAGCAGCTGCTGCAGTCTCACATTTACAGTACAACAGCAACTTGAGACAACACACAAAACTGAGATTTTACCGGTTGGACAGGTTGAGAAAACCACTCCAGCTATAGCATGATAGCCTACATATTCACATATTCACAAGGCGTCCACATGGCTGCAATAACTGGATAATAATGTTCCTATTATACAAAGGGCATAGGCTATTGGTTGACCTAAAAAGAGGCAACATTTTCCTCCAAACTACTATTAAAAGTATAGTGACTTGTAGATTCGAAGGTTGACGTTGAGTCATCTTTAAAAGACTCAACGTTGCGGAGATCTGGTGATCCTCTAAGAAATAACAACACAGCCTGTGCCAAAAATGCATTGACATCACCGTACAAGCTCAGCTTGTTGGCTAGCACCAGCACTCCTGCCATTCCACCTACTTCACATGCTAGTAAAAATGTGTCTACGTGTCAAAATGGCAGAACTAAATTAGAATTGTGAGGTGTATAAAGACACCGTTGCTGTTGAAATAACCCTAAAACCATACTTCGACACAGCCCACTTTGGCTAGGTAGTTAGCACTTCCTCCGGCATCTCTCCATGTGAACTCGCTGTGACTGTCACTGATTTTTCAGCACAGTAAAGAGCGGCGGATAGTAACAGCAAATCTCGTTGAACACACGTTAAACATGTTAAAAAGTTGAGTCAAATATTCAAACTCACCGGGAAATATGCCTTTAATAGAACCTTTTCGGGTAGTAAGCCGAAGTCTTGACAATAGTATTGCCCCCGGTACAACAAGGCTCGTTTTTCAGCACACCCCTCCCTCTAACACCTCAAAGTACAAAAACCAACCACACACAAACCCCGCCCCTGTACGATTATAATTGGTCGTTATTTGTAACAGTGCAAAGTTAACCAATTGAACCCATATTTGCCATCAGGGTTTGTCCAATAATTTTAAGGAAACTTATTTTGGGCGTGCTTCTCTACCATCTTTGGCACCGATTTGAATAAATATGACAAAGTTGAAATGGAAGTAACTCTAGATATTAATCACCATTATTTTAGTGCTGCTTAACATCACCTCAGTTGTAACCAACTTTATTGAATTTTAACGGCAGTGTCCCTATTTGTTATTGTTTACCTGGGCTTTTGTTGAGTTATTCTGCTACATAAATGCAAAAGTCAATAAATTAGTTGTCCCATTAGCATTATACTAAATTATAGACACGGATATAAGCGGCCTCAAAGCCTAGTTAAAGTACTGGACGTCCTTGTGTATAGACGTTCCTGCTTGTAGCTGTAAAAAAAACAACAATTAACTGGGAGCATTCAAAGGCATGTTTGAACACACCAACATGGGGGAAAGCATGTGGGCCTTCAGGGCTTCATGCAGTGGCACAAACGTGCGTGTGCACACACACACATACACTCACACAATTAATGATGTTTGTATAAATGCAAAAATGTCAAGGATAAAGTCGATTATTTCGATGCACATTTAAGTACGCTAAGATAATAACCTGTTGATTGTAATGTCTATGAATAGTTAACAATTCTATAATAACAAAAATATAAATCTAACTGTCTCTAGTTACTTGTCATTTGTGCTCGTTTCATTTCCCACTATACTCTCTTTAACTTTGTATCTCTTTTTTATGCTTGGTTCCTTATCTCCCTTAATGCAAATTACACTTTGATTTATATTAGGATTTAGCTCCCCCTCGTGTTGGAGCAAAGTCTAGACATTGTACGCTAACAATAATTGCTATGTATGCAGTACTGCAGTCGCCAGTGGCCTAATCACAGCCATGCAATACAGTAATGTAACTTTGTACTAGTAGTATAACTGTATAATGTAGGCTGCAGTGGGTGAGGATATTGATCAGTTGAATTCGGGATTGACATGACCTGTCCAAATATCCTGAGATAGCAACATAACAAAAAAACGTTATTTCAGAATGCAGACACTAGATGTCTCCCGTGTCATGGAAATAACAAGATGGACAGGAGGATCTGGTTTCTCTTTAACAAGTTGAGATAATATTCTACATTATACAAATTAATCTTCATAATTGTGTGTTGTGTTTGATCAATAGCTTCACTTTACTCTAACAATATCTCTGGGAAAAAATTAACTGGTTCAATCATAATCAGATCATCATCTGAACTATGTGTGTAATACGGTGACAAATTGGGTTTTTACAAATTCTTGTTTCTTTTTTAAATATTTTTTTCATATTGCAAACAATGTGACATGTTCTGCTACTTGTGTGAATGGTTGTGTGAATGGTGTGTAGTGTTTTGAACAAATGAGCCCTGTTTTCAAAATCGTGGTTTTGCTTTCTTAAAAAAAAACAGTATTGTCGAGTTAGCAGATGTATTTAAAAAATAATATTACATTCACAAAAATATCATACGGTTTTCTCGTCCCGATTAAACTATTTTAAAACATCGTACTAGACTGTAATGTCTGATTGTGATGAAGTCAAATATTGTCAGATACAGTAGGTCTACAGTATGCGATATGATCGTTTTAATACACATATTTACAGTAGGTCTACATCAGGGATTGTGTGTTATCATCCCTCTCAGTTGCTCTTATTTCCTGGCCTAAATGATTCTGTAATTTCACATTTCAACTCCCTTTCCAATTCTCTCTGCAGTCTTATTTCTGATTTTGTACTTTTTATTGTTATCTCCAAATATGTTCTCTTTATCTTACTCCTGCATTTTCCTGCTGAGCTAAAGTGGGTTGAGGAACACTGCGTCTGTATTCCCCGCAGTTGGATTCACTCGAGGAGGGAAGAGAAATAGGACTTTACGTTAACCTAACGAGTAACGACTCAAATGACCGAAGGCGCTCCCTGACCGAACACGCGGCAGTTCCCAATTCCATTTGGGCGCGATAGCAGGAAGCCACACACGTAGGCTATGAATAATGAATCATCCCAATTACTTTGGATTTTCTTTTGAATGTAATTCTGGATATATGCACCGACATGAGTCATTTTACATTTTACACACTATCGTGTTTTAATGTAAGGGGTAATTTATAGTCTGATGAATAGAAGAGGTAGGCAAGGTGCCTGTGATGTGGAGGAATCTGACATACATAAGATAGTATTCAGAGAAGAGAAGGCGTATTTCAGCTGACATAAAATAGAGGATGACTGTACTGACAGTAGAGTGGGAAGGTCATTTGACAGTTGAGGAGGCTGGAGGGACAACAGTCATGGATGGTGTCCACCTGCTGTAGCTTTCTTCCTACAAGGAGAAATCAGAGGCTGGTGTGTGTGGGGGTAGGGCCCCCTCTATATACAGTAATAGTTGGAATATATTTGTTCAGTGATGTTAATGGTTGTTCATACAATATCATGTTATGCTATATAGGAGTGTGCATACATTTGGTTTTTGGGAGCTTTGAATCCACTGGCTTGAGTGGCTGGTGTTTGGGACTGGACCATGCCCTGCAAAGGTGGTGTGCTGGATGGGTACTACATCAGAGGAATGCTGGATGCGAGGTACACTGTAAGGAGATCACCTTGAGAGCAGGTCAGTAGGGAATTGCAGTAGCCAAGTAAGATGCGCTGCCGTCAAGGTAGGCAGCTGTTCAGTAAAGGGGCTGGATTTGGCAGATGTGAGCCCAATACAAGAAGCAATGATCGTCGATGCATTACAAGCAGGGGTATTGTTATTGACTAAACCATGCATGTTTTGTAAAAGTCCAGTATTCTTGTACTACCATATCTACAGTACGGTGTTGCTTTAGTAATGGCAAATAAATGTTATTCATCTCTAAAAATAGGGCTTTTCAGTATTCTCTGTACATTTAGTAAAACCAATAAAACACAATGTTTTAAAATTACGGTGCAGTATATTTATTTAAATAATTGTATTTATATATGTTTATATGTGTGTGTGAGTCAGAGTTTGAGTTACTGTTAAAAGTTGTGTTGTCCATGCTCTCACACTGCTTAACAACATGAGCCAAGCTCCTTAAACAAAACATGTGTTGAAATGTCCTGTGAAAGTCCCAGCGTTTGTACTGACGTATGCTGTTACTGTGCATGACAGTCAACATGATCTGTTGAATCACACTGTGGAGCAACTGAAAGCAATGCACACATTGTTCTCTGAGACAATACACAGCATTTCTTTATTATAAAAGAAGAAAATCCAGTGCTTCTCTCTTGTGCTGTTATTGTTATTGTGCTGTTCAAGAAACTAAGACACCCTGATTTATTTTTGAGGAGATTAAACTAAAAAAAAGTGCAGATGGAATTTTGGAAAAATCATTTTTGCCTTAAAGTTGTGATCATGTTTTGCATCCAGATACCAGTCAGTTGAATGAGCAGTGAACATGAAGAATAGAGAAAGAGTAAATGCTATTGTGGTAGCACATACAAGCAGTTCGTCTCCTGGGAAAGAATATTTGGAAGATGTGGGTCATGTGGGGACATTTGGAAACAGTGCTTTGCTATTTGGTGCAATTATGGGTTGTTCTTGTGCTTTGCTGGTCCAGTCTTGTTGCTCATTGTCATGTGTTGTTATGTGCTGTTATGTCATATTTGTCACATTATTGTGCAGTTTATAATTATTATCATGTATTATAATTTCTTCTATTCAATTGTATAAGGTCCTATAGTTCAATGTATTTTTTTGTGGCGATATCAAGTTAAGTCACAGTATTTTCCACACATTCCAAAGACAACTTACTAGTACAACAAACCTCTCCCAAATATTGCATTTAATATTTGTCTATAGGATTTGCTTAGCTGCTTAGTTTATTGTACAGTAAGCAAAATGTTTTGCTTACTGTAGACCACACTGATTCTGCTTACAGTGACCTCCGCTCCTCACCTCATACCACAAGTACTACCAGGAGTGTGGATGCTGGCAACCCAGCCAGCCCCCAGCAGCTGTTGCTGTCTGATCTTCCCAGCATGGGGCAATGGGTTAAGACCCAAACCTGGCAACCCAAAATAAGTGGTTTGACTGTGAGAAAAGAATGCCTGCGCCATGTCTTTGTGTTGTGCTGTGCATATGTTCTGCCTTCTTTTGCTCTAGGTGGAATAATGTGCTTAGTGTTCTTGAAGCGGCCTTCACCTTCTGATATTCACAACAAAGTAAGATTGTGCATTAATCTGTAAGGATAGGAAAATCTATATATTTTAAAAGACGCAGGCCCATTTCTCATTCAGACTGGTATTTCAAACTGGCACCAATCTCAGCCAAAATGCAAAATTATAAACAGTTCTTTGCTTAGAAATGCACTGCATGTTGCCATATGAGTCAGACTGACTACCACATTACACTAAGACGCAAACATGATGCTAAGCTGCTACAGTAACATGATTCTATTGTTTCAAACAAAAACGGTTTAATTATGCATGCAGTGACTGTTTTTCAACCTTAAAGCTTCTTCTGCTTATTTTACAACATTGTCACCTGGTTGGTATCGAAGCAGAGCACATGGCAGGCTAGCATTCTCCTTCAACAAAACATGTTGCTGCAACCTTGAAAAGCATTGAAGACAGTGGCCGATATTGTGGACTCACAGGCTCAGAGAGAAGGAAATGAGAAGAGGATGGGAATGAAGGAATTGGGAGAAAGCAGCGAGGTGCCAAATAAACAGAGCCAAGTGAAACATTAATGAGAGGGAGATAAATTATAAATGCAGATGAGACAGAGACAAGCCTTTATCTGAGATGTTTTACCTCTCAACAAATCAGCAGAGAGCAGCTTATATTAAGGGGTGGGGTTCTTGGAATGTTCAACATTAACCTACTTTAAAGGTACACTCCTCAACGTCTGTCCAGAATTGCCCTTGTGGATGAAACCTGTGTAAAAGATTATATCATGCTGTTTTGGTTCAGACAATTCAGACAGCTAATTGGCCTACCTCTCCCATATACAGTACAATTGTCTCACAACCCTATACTCTTCCATCTACACCACGCCTAAGGTTACAGCCTTAATTTGAAGCTCCAGGGACATTATAATGCAATAAAAGTACTTATTTTACAGCAATGTATGTCAATGTATGTAAATGCGTTGGCCTGTTTTTTGAATTGAGGATATTAACCTGGTAAGTTACACACCATGTCTTATTTTGCTATGGTGGTATTAACAACACATGTATGTAAATAAATAAATAAAATATAAAAAGTGCAATGTTCCACTAATTTAGCCAAGTCTGTAAAAGCTTATATAATATCCTACATTTCCTTTTCCAGCATCTATTCAGCAGATAAATAATGCTTTCCCAGCAGAGAGCATGATAATAGCTTAATTATTCTAGCAGAACAGGAATCTCTCCTAATTTAACTTGTGTGAGCTTGTGAAAAGTTTTGTTGGGTGAACTCCCTCATCATTTCAAAAGCTCTTATTGGGGTAAGTTTTAGCACAAGACATACACTGTCTACTCGCCAGTATCAAGAAAAGTGTTTATCCCCAAACTGCTATGGAAAGGCTGTTTTTCTGTGTGTGTGTTGTGTGTGAGATCCACCTACTCTCCTAGGCTGTAAACAACTATGTGTTCTGAGACAACCATGTACACTTGGTGAAGTTTTAGATAAATGGTTATGGGCCCATGAAAGATGGATTTTGACAACCCTAGCATTATGGAATATCAATGTGACAATGATTCTGTGTGTATGTGTGTGTGTGTGTGTGTGTGTATGTGTGTGTGCGTGTGTGTGTGTGTAAGTGCGTGCGTACGTGCACGTGTCTGTGTGTGTGTGTGACCCTCCCAGCAGTGAGGTTTAGTTCTGTGCACATCTCCTAGCTATAATCGACAGGGTTACAATTATGTTTAAATAAATACAAATAAAAAATATTTTGAAAGCAATCCCCTTAGGCCAAGGAATATTAAAAGTCATTATTTGTGTATGTTACTGTCTGGAATATAGAGACAGGTGTGTCTATGTGTGTGTATCTGAGTGTGTGTGTGAGCGTGTGTCCGAGCGCGTGCATGTGTGTGTGTGTGCGTGTGTGTGTGTGTGTGTGTGTGTGTGTGTGTGTTTGTTTGTTTGTGCAGATATCAATTAGCACCATATAACTCTAGAGCTAAATTTCCATCAGTATCATAATGTCACTGTAATTCCTAAAACATTACGGGGTGTATGAACAGGCTTTGGTTTCACAGTGCAGCTGTTCTGTTCACAAATACAAAAATATTATTTTTAATTCACAATATATATCTATTTAATATAAACACATGTCTGGACATAAGATAGAAGAAATGGACTTACTTAACCTACTTATAAATAAATTGTGTTTAAGTTTGCCATTGGTGCTACTATAAAAAACACAACTGGATTCTGGTTTCCTGATATACCATACATTGCTGTTTGTTTTAGTAGTATAATGATATTATGATAGATTGGTACATGGTATGAATGAAGAGCTACAATATATTTCTTCTTCCATGTTCAATGATCAATACATTTACATTTTAAAGACTTAACTTAGTTAACTTTTTAAGTTTTTAAATTCAATTCTCTTTACAACCATAAAGGCTACCCCCTTTACTGAAATATTCATTACAATATGGTTAACACTCATTAGAGCAATAGTACGTTTATGGCATCATTAAAATTGCATGATCATTTTATTACAAATAAGGACAGTTCTACTGATTGTAATCTGATTAAACAGTAAGACATTGAACTTACTGTTATTTCATTCTGCTCTACATTGAATGTAAAGGCTAACCCAAATAATTAGTATTATCATGACGTTAAAATTAATTGGACACACATTTATTAAAGGCACACTTCTCAGTTACCATTGTGAAAACAGCAGTACAAATGCATTGTTGTTTTGGTCTGAAACTCAGAGAGCACATCCCCCACCGCAATACCTTTACTAGTGGCTCACATATGCACACCAACAGTAGCATTAGCCAAAGAATTTTGTTTTGCAATTTAAATCTTTATTATTATTATTTTTCTACAACAGCTATCCACCTTTATCAGGTACACATTTCTCTCTTTGCTCTTCTTGCTTTCTCCTCCTTTTTCCATCCCTTCTTTTCCCTTCCTTCCATCCTCTCCTTCATATTAGAGCTCTTCTGTGAGCAGGGCTGGAAGACATACATTATCAGGGAAAACGTGATGGTTGTTTGAAATGCAGTTTGTCAATGATTCACTTTGCTTGCTGTTACAGTTACAGTTTGTAAATAAGCCATGACACCTCTTTACATTACTCAAATAACTTCATCAAGTGAAGTTATTTATAGATGCTAAGTCTCAAAGTTCCCATATTTAAAGAAAAATATAGAATTAAAGGACACCATGTAATCATAACCTGTATTTGTCAATGTTTTGTCTTATTTTGTAGCATTTGTTTATGATGGCATAAAGGTTAGATTTGCATTGAAATTGACAGTGTGTTACTCTCTGCTGTCAGCTTTGGCAGCCTATAAAAAAGGAATAATTTCCATACTGAATTTATATGTCACAATCGATATTTTCAATATATATTTGTTCGACTCAGTGCATGCTATTTGAGTCAATATTAGGATTAAGATGATTGTTGGTTAGGACAACAATTGTTTCTATTTCTATTGTTCATGCACTTCATCTTTCCAAAAGACAGATGCCTCACATCACCATCCTCATCCTCCTCGTCTTAGTTGTTAATTTATTAGCGCAGGTGAAGTTTTCTTACATGTGAAGCTTTCATTTAGCTGCTGAATACCTTCCTCCTCATCATCAGGCGCTACCAGACTGGCCGCAAATGTCCAAAAAAGATCCAACCAATCGGTGCTCTCCTGAGCTGCAATCCCAGCAGCAGCAGAAGTGGAGCTTGATTTTATTGGACGAACACCTCCTGGGAAAGGAATGAGATTGGCTGGGTGAAGGAGAAAATGGATCCCTGAGATGTTGTTTGGTTTAAAGGTTGAACACATTTTGGATTATTGTATATTCTTTATTAGTTAAGCATAATGCAATAAGTGAGAAGATCATTTAAAGGTAGAAAAGAGAAGAAAATATAAGGGAAGAAAATAGAAGTGAAAAATAAGAGAAGAAAGAGCTTCACAGTGGATGATTTTGTGCTTCAGTGTTTGGCATTAGAAGTTTCTGCTCACCTCTAGCCTTCAAAACCTTTCTAGCGACCGCAGGAGGTGGAGAGAGACCTGAGGAGAGAGAGCCAAGCGTCGACATCATATTTCTAAAGTAACTAATAGTCAGCAGAGAAAGAGTGAGATAAATGCACAGAGGAGCATCAGTTTACAGTATACAGGCAAGTGCATCTGAAGGTGTTAGTGAGATAAACGGACAGAGAAACAACAGAAAGGAGAGATATACAGTACAATATATACAATAGAAATGCACAAAGAAACAAACAGGCAGAAGGAGTCAGAGCCTGTTTTGTACAAATGCAGGATTGTATTTACCCCAACCACTATGTATAGCCAGAGTCAGGACTAAAACATTATCAGCACACCACGCAGCACAGGTTCGGACTTCAAAACGGTATGATGCAACATGCGGCATATGAGAGGACACACCAGAAAAGATCTGCAACACAGGAATAACTATTTTGCAAAACTGAGATATGAGCTACTGCCTCGTTTCATAAAGATAATATTCTTATTTTTAGGCATTATCTGTGGTCAATGAAATTGTAACAAATGTACTGTAGCTACGCCAAAACTCATTAGCAAGATTTTATTATGGTTTTTGTAAAATTGTTATGCCTTTCATAACGAATTTGCCAGGCCCTCTTTTCCCCTGGGCTATTGATGATCTATTATCTATTTATCACTGTCTTGCACTGACAAAAACATTGTGCAGACACAGTATTGATTTAACAGTCTGCTGAGGAATGCTCTGATTTGTTATTGTTATTTATCAAATCTGTGCATTGTGTAGGATAGTTCACAGCGAGCGAGAGAATGAGACTGGTTGCTGATGTAGCATGTATATCAAACAGATCTAGACTTTATTTATCAGGTGAAGGGCAGTTTGTTAATGCATTCTGGGGGGGTGCAGATGTTCAGGTGTCTCTGGGGGATGTGAATGAACAAATCCCTAGTGCTGTCTGATGCCTTGTTTGATTTTCTTTAGATATTAATTGTTTCCTCTTGGAGAGGGGCACTGAAGTTCTCTGACAGCCTTTGGCCCAGTGAGAAGGAGTTTTATTATAAATTGCTATAAACAACTCATTAATGCACTGACATTTATTTGACTGGCACATCAGACAGTGTCACTGACACCAAGAATAGAATAGCCTTTCCCCCCCTCTCTCTATTTAGCTCTCCCCACTCTCCTCTCTTACAACGATGAAAATCATTCCTTCCCGCATCACCTTTCCATCACTATGGTTACTCATTTCATGTTTGGCCCAAACAATGCACAGCTTTATTCTGGGTCAGGGGGCGAGAGCATTGTGAACCACTCATCGACAGAATGGAATGCTAAAGCAGATAAAGCGTTTTCTTGTGGCCCTATGGTTCCCATCAGCAATGCCGGTTGCTGTTTTGTCACCTGAATAAATTCTGTATGGAGCTGATCTATAAATAGCAGGTCATCATGACATCACTCCTTTACAGCACCTGCTAACACAACTGCAATATTAACAATAATATATAATTTACAGCAGCTGGATAACATTTACCAGGAATTACTGTACAATGCTTTGGAGAGGGATTGATTTCTCGCAAAAAGAGCAGCACAATAGCTGCCAATTAGTATCCTTAATATTCATATCTTATCAATATCAAATTTTTGTTATTCACTATGACACCAGTCCATTTATATTACTGTACTCTACACACTGCCTGCCACCTTGTGGGGTCTATGTGGGTGAACTTTATTTCAATTTCAAATCGCAGGTTTTGCCTTTTATAGGAGCTGGCATATATTGAGTATTCTGTTTATCCCACTAAAACTCTCTCTTTCTCTCTCTCTCTGTCTCAGAGAGAGAGGGAAAGACAGACCTGTGGGAAAGACAGACCAAAAGAGGACTTTATTATAGCGCTGTATGATTTTCAGCTGTATTTATTATTTCTCTTTGTCTGCATTTTTCCTCCACCTGTCTCTCATGATATCTCTTTCTTTCTTTTTGTTTGCATGTGTTTGTCAGCCTCTCTCTCTCTCTCTTTCTCTCTCTTACTCACACTCTCTCTCTCTCTCACACACACACTAGCATCCATTTTCTATGATCTACAGTACACATTAGGAAGAATCCCATTTCTCCTCCATTGTTCCAAATGTCTCCTCGCAGTTTCATTTACACACACTGGCCTTTATTGAAATGTCATGGGTGAAGAAAAGCCTAGCGATTAAAATGCAGCACAGCATTTTGTCTATGTCACTGAAGCGCTTGTAAATATTAACTTTTTCCCCCAATTTCTTTGTTTCTCAATGTATGGTAGATAACTGTGTTTTATACAAAACAACAAAACAGATTAATCCCTTTTCACAGTTTTCTAAAGAAAATCCAAAATCGTTAATGCTGATTTAGGTTCATATTGCTAACTTTAGTATTCACCTTAAAGCTAACATCATACTATATTTGGGTTGCGGTTAGTACACATGCGTGGACCAGACTGGCAAAAAATATAAACAATAGCTTGTAATATATTGTCTATCTTTAAATATTAACATGAAACACATATAAGTAAACACAACACACAACTGTGGTCAGAAAGGGCAGAGCTATGTCTCATTTGCTGTACTCTACATTCAAATCTTTAAGCATGTCTTTCCTGCACGACCATAATGCCAATAGATTTTGCCAGTGCAGACCTGGGCAAGTCTCGTATTTAGGAGTTAGTTGTTCTTTTGTTGTCATTGTTTTTACCAGGATATAAACACATGGGGTCGTCACAGTATGATGTGTACTCTTTGGATGGGATGGCATCGGCATGACAACGAGGTGATTGACAGCATGAGAGTTGGGGATGTAAAAGGTGGAAACACGTGGAGATGGTGGAAAGAGAGAAGGGATTAGAGATGATAACAAACAGTATACTAATAGATCAGTGAGGAATGTGGTGGCTTATTCAGGAGCTAAGAGGAGTTTATGTAATTTGGTTTATAGACTTGGTAGAACGGTCTTTACTAAATCAGTAGCTGTGAGGCAAGTATCACTTTGAGGAATATATATTTGTAATTTATCTAAGACTCCTCTTGCCCACTATGGTGCTGTAGACAGCTGAAACATACAGTAGTAGTGACTGTTTACAGTAGAACACCAAAAAGCTGTATTCTAGCTACCATCTGGTCATATAATGACAATGTTGATGATAGAGTTTATTCCTGCATATGTTCTTGAAATACAGTACAGAACCGTATCTTATAATGATAAAATATGCATTGGTTTGGTTCACAAGACACTGAAATCTAGTTCAATTAAATATTTCCATCTCATCTAACACTATAAATAATGCACAACAAAAGTATGAAATTGATAATCAGCAGGAGCCCTTTCTATCTCAATTGAAGAACGTGTATTTGTATCGATGACAGTTAAGGTAAAATAACTGGATAGTGGATACCCATAAACGTTCAATATTTTTTAACTGATGTTAGACGCTACATGAAAATGTAACTGCTTAGAGAGATGCATGATCTCAATCATAATAAAAAATAGCCATCATGTTCAACCCTTTTGAAGTACATAGCATAGAATATGCTATGCGTAGATACAAACACACAACTATTATGTCAAAATGTACAATTGACACGTAACTGTGTTGAAAATGATGTCCTTTTTCAGAGTGTGCATGCCCACTTTTGAAGTCTACTTCAAAAATGTAAGGGCCTTGGAAGGTCCTCTGATGGACAATGGATGTGTGTTTTTTCTGAATGGAATATGAGGAATGACATTAAAGTATTCATAAGGGAACAATGGTGTCATGAGCAGATTAAAATCACATTATGAGTAAAATGGTAATACAGTATATACAGTATACCTTTATATATACTGTACCTGTATATACAGTATACAGTAAGTATACACAGGTATATACAGTATATATACCTATATATACCTGTATATACCTGTATATATATATATATATATATATATATATATATGTATATTTATAGAGAGAGAGAGAGAGAGAGAGAGAGAGAGAGAGAGAGAGAGAGAGAGAGAGAGCGAGAGA
>JAODUG010016233.1:9553-23067 GCA_027564795.1 Aphredoderus sayanus | reverse complement strand
ACAAATCATACACAATCAGATGGCGCCGCCGTGTGGCTAAATACTATATTACGAGTACATTACGAGGGTTAAGACTACCGGTACACACATTACAAAGAGTAAATATGACACAAAAGACATAAGAGTGCAGTGGCCTATGAGAGATGCAATGCAGATACTAAGTCATATTTTGCTAGAAGATGGCGCCATTTGATTGTGTTTGATTGTGTGCTCTTTTTATTTTTATTTTATTTATTTATTTATTTATTTATTTATTTATTTATTTATTTATTTATTAAAAAAGTATTTATTTATGTATTTTTTTTGTTTTTGTGTGCCTTTTAACCCTCCTGTTGTCCTCGGGTTTTAAATACACACCTTGTTGTGACAGCAGTGCACATCATATGTCTGTGTAAACCCGGAGTTTGACCCGGAGGACAACAGGAAGGTTAAAGCAGAAATATTCACAACCTCTGCTTTTAATTTACCATGTAGCCTAACTAATGTCACAATAAATAAAAAAATGCTAAAGGTGGCATTTCAAAATCAGCGCGAGTTAAGATGGCAGAGGGAGAGAAGCAGGATACTATTCATCATGTTAAATAATCGTGATTTCAATATTGATCATAGTCGAGCAATTACTGATTCCTTTTCTCTATTATTTCACAAGGATGTTTAAAGCAATTGTCTCTGTTATCTCTTGATTTCACAGGTTGAAGAAATCCACCCCAAATATTCCAAATTCAACTACGTATATTTAGCCAAGGTCAGTGCAAGTTTGTGTAATTAATAGAAGTTCACATTATTGTATAAGACAAATCCACCATATCGTTTTTTTTTTGTTTATTTTATTCAAGAAAGAAATTATACATTTTATTGAACAGTAATTATATGAAATGCCACTGTTGATTTTCTTGGTAGTGCTACAGAGACCTGGGCCGGAGCTCTGAGGCCAGAAAAATGTGTGAAGCGGCATATTTAATGGATACAGTCTCCAAAGAGGTAGATTATTAGTGGTCTGTCACAAGCTGCCATTTACACCCCTGTCTTAGCATTGTATTTGTCTCCACTGGTTTTGGCTGGCTGTTGCCAGCTCCACATTGACCCTTCTTCAAAGTCATTGTTTTTGAAAGCTAGTCAAAGCTGGCTAGACCCTTGCTGAGTCTCTTTGCAACAGATCTTTTCCCCAAATTCTCCATGTCCTTTGGCTAGCTTGCTAGTCAGTGGAGACTGGATATGGCTACCTTTTTTATGTACTGTAGCTTCATACATTTGATACACTGAATTTTAAAGCACTTTTCTTTTTGTAGGATAAAGAAGCACAACAGGAGCTGGACTCACTGTTTCCCTCTCTTATTATCTAAAGACACAAAGACTAGTTGACTAGGATGTATTCTGCCAAAAAAGGAGTATTCCACTGTCATCATTTGAACTCTGCTGTGTGTCTCTGAATGTAACATTTATTTAAAGTTCTTCATTCACTCTTTGAGTGAACAGGAGTGATGGGTTCACTGTGCATCTAGGAACAATTCTGCATATCATCAATGTCAAAAACATTCCCCTCACATAGATAACTACTGGGTTTTAGTACATAAAAGACCAGGTCATAAATCTTTAGTACAATATTTGTGTGTATCACATCCCAAGCATGTATAAATCAATACACCGGTATAAATCAAAACAACACAGATCTCGTGTCAGGACACCATCCAACTTGTCAACTTCCCCCTCCACCCTCCCTCCTTGTGGGTAAAAAAGGAAACATGCTCAAGCAGTTCAAAATTGCTAAACGTTTGCGAACATATTCAAACAGTTTTCTGTTTGATGCGAACACAAGCAAACGGTCTGAAGAGGTAGTTATTGGTGAACACACATTGACACTGGACGAAGGGTGGCAGATTAAATAAATTGTTTTTATCTGTTTACACAAAATGTTCAAAATTCAAAGCAAACAGTTTGCCTCAGTGTGCTAGTTTTGAACGCACCACAGATTTAATGCACCTTTTTTGGTTCAGGTCGATAAAAGGGCCGCTGAGTTCCTCATAGCCTATACTGCCTTTAGTATCTCCTTTATTAACATGGACTATAGGGCAGGCTGTAATGAATGTAGTATTGTCTATCTATTGACGCAACTCACTCAAGTATCACATATACCAGGTGAAAAAGCGAACTGTGCCGAGCAGGTCCAGGAGTTCGTTGACCCAGGGAAATGGGTATGCATCAACGCACCATTATAACCCTCTTGTTAAAATTGGTGCATCCCAGACGGGGAGAGAACACATCTATTACACACAAATTACTGTTGTAATGCTTTTTACAGCCAACCTTTTTGCCGGCAAGAGATCATCTAACGAGTGAGGTTGGTTACTCAGATTTTGGTATACCTCAGGCCCTAACTCAGCTTTCTCATGCCAGGTGCACACTACACGATTTCAGGCTGATTTTGACTTGATTCGGTCGTGACCGACGCATTTTCAGCATCGGGACAGAACGTGGGTCGTCGGGAGTGGCAATAGGCGTCGTTACTCCGTGTAGTGTGACATATTCCAAGATAGGCTATGAGCAGTCTGCAACGCCTCACGACGTCCCGACGAAAAGACTAGCAGGTTAGAATTTTTTTGGTTTTTCTTGCCTAGTTTGACATTCCCTACGACATGTTCCAACATATTCCTTCACGTTAACCAATAGGATGGCAGGATGCTCTCCGGCAGACTATGTACTGTAAATATGGAGAAGGAAAGGACGGATGCTACTGGCAGCTGTCAAATGGACACATGAAACACAAGAGCATTTTGTTGAACAATGACAACTATACCCTGCTAGCTATAGGCCTAGCTGTTGCATAATGTTATTGCAACGTGATCGAAATACGTTCTTTACCTCAAGTTCACTTTGAAGACCATACTGTCCTCTGATTGACACCCAGGAACCGGTCCACAGCCAACTTCTTTTATTTATTTTTTCTGAACATAAAATCCCCAGCATCACACACATCGCTTGTGTAGCTGTTATTGACAAATGCTTGACCAGCGTCGCCAACTGTAAACTCACTATGATTGACAACTTTTTGATGCCTCCTCGCCGCTGACACGTCTCACCAGGTCATGAACGACTTTGTACGGTCATCGGTCAGTGTCATACATGTCAAGAATGTACGGCACAATGTTCGTCTAATCTGATATGTCGACAATCGTGAAAGACAAAAAAATCGTGTAGTGTGTCCCCGGCATCAGTTGCCAGGGTCACTAATGCAATGGGCATTACATCAATTTCAGGAGGTTGATTTCACTACATTCAACCTCATAATCAACATTGTCTAATAGCCATGTAACCACAAAAGGCCCAAGCCACTTTATAATTTTGAGCTAGAAGATGGGGAAAATACAACCAGTTTCTTCTAGTGAGAATTTGCGCAGTTAAGCTTGCAAACATATGTGCACCCACATTGCTCAGATCCAGTTGAAATGAGCCATTGTTCGCTTTAGGTTATTCTTACTCCCCTGAGGTGCCTGAAAAATAATGTTACATGTCCCTACCGGTCATGATAGCACCCCTACCCATTCCCCCACCAATCTGCTAAAGCGTCCAATCAGTACCCAGAATTAAGGGGTGCGTCAGTGTGAATTAACCTCAGCCTTCACTCTAGGCATTTTGCTCTTGTACTTTATCTCTAGAGGGACAATAGAGTATTTAAAACCCTTACCCATCCCTTATTTAAAACTCTGTACTTCGGCACTGGACCGTGGGAAGTGGTTGGAGATGGCATCACCCGTGCTGCCCACATATACCACAGCACCGCCCACATACCTGTGTGGGCTATTGAGCGACTACCTGTGAGTCGGGACTCAGTCAATTGCTGCTCCCCCCGGTCCACTCACACTGGGCTGATGGTAGAGACATCCAGGTCCTGTGTTGTTAAGCCAGCTGGCTCCACCGAGTTTACCCCCTCGGTCCTCCTCCCTCTGGATGCTGCCGCCTGCTGGGCCTCCATCCACTGCTGCACCTCCAGGTGGTCCTTCGCCAGCTGCACCTCTGCGCTGAGGTCTCCGGTGCGTCTGACAAGTTTATTCAGAACTGACAGATGCATAGAACAGTCAAGTGTGCCAACATGTGCAGAGTTCACACCCCCAACACTCACTCGCTGACTCAGACATTGCTAAACCACTTCCACACCTCCACAACATGTAGAGATAGATCATATGGAGGTGAATCAGCCATTATTAGTGATATGAGAATGAGTTTTTACCTCTTTACGTATGGAAGTATAATATTGCCAAATACATTCAGTGCACTTTGGCATGTTGAATTATTAACTGCTTGACAAATTGAAAATGAAAATAGTATTTTAGATACTTGAATATTTTTGTTGCTGAATTTGGTTGGAAAAAAATCCATCTTTATTATTAGATTGATAATATTCAGGTTAAAAAATTAAGGTACAGAATTATATAACAATATAAAGTTGACCTCAACCTATGGTTTGAACAGATGGTTACCATAGTTTAACAGCAATTCATACTCATCCTGCAATATCCGTACAGTAAATATTACGACCTGAATTTCTCTACCTAGTTTTCAACCTGAATTGTGAGGTCAAATAAGTAAGTCACATTATTCAACATGTCAGTTTGCACATTGGCACTATTATACTTGCATACATACAGTACCTGTGTACAATAGAGGTGTACAGTATAAGACAGCACTGTATGTTTTTGGTATTGTGGAAAAGTGACAAGTGGTCTACTAGGCACCAGTGTCTCTCAAGGCTACATTGTTGTTTTTATTTGTTATGTGTTGTTTTTGGCTTCTACAACTTGTCAAGAATAGAACAGAGTACACCAACACACATTCTGTTCTAATATTTACATCATATAGTAATAATCTCCTGACCTTGTTAATGAAGCAGAGGTATATTCTCCAACAACAAATCTGTCTTGAGATGGTAGCTATAAAACAGAAATGCACAGTATATTTGGTTAAGTGTTTATGTGGTTAAGTGGTACATAATGTTTCAGTAAAAATATACACTGTTCTACAAAGATGGTGTACAGATAGCTTTGTCATATCTATCAGACCACCAGTAGTGGGGGACTGATGCTTCAGATCTGTAACTCATTAGATAGAGTTGTAGTCTTTAATGCTTTTTAGCTCTTCATATCTGTCTAACGCTCCATTCAAAACCATTTATCATTAGGCTTTGCCAGGTGTTGATCAAATCATTAGCAGGTGATCATCATAAAATTATGTGAGGATAATGTTTTAGAACAAAGGAACATAATTGGTGTCAGTGAATTACCCACATGGATACTGGTTCATGATATGGTGTCAGTGAGTAGAGTAGGGCGACAGGTGATTTTTCTTACTATGGTTTAGCTTTACAAATCAATATACATATTTGTAGATTTATTTGCTGGGCGATTATGATGTAACATTCCAGATGTTAAACTTCCATTACTACAATTTTAATCAATATTTTAAGTATAATGCATTATAAAAATTGCTTTGCATTTGATTATTTCCAGAAAATCTTGGGAAAAGGCTACACGTCTGTGATTACATTTGTATTTTTTTCTTGAAATCAGAATGTTGTTTGAGATTTATATCGAGCAATATGAATGGATTTGATTTTTATTAAGAAATATGTATTGTAAACTATATACTAAAGATTACAGTATAGTAATATTGTATTGTAAAGTAATGTAGTGTGGTATTGTTTCTGCAAAGTTGAATATGTACAATACAAATACAAGTTTATAAATGTTCATTTTAAATATTAAGCCATATGTTTTGTCTTACAAAAAGAGGCTATACTTTTATGTCCCAGTTTAATGTGGTGCTGCATGTTCAGGTTCCCTGCAGTGGTATGGTCTAGCTTGGCTGACATCTAATAATGTGTGAGTGTCGCTTGTCCACAACTTATACAGGGAATTGGAAGTGGGGGTTGAGTGAATTTGCTGAAATGCTGGAGGCCTCTCAGTAGTTTACTAATGTGTAGTAGTTTGATCTGCACTCCCAAGCTAGGTTAGATGTCTGAACAGCTGCATGCCTTTCTGTTTTAAAGAGCAGGGTGTTAGGAAGGCGAGATAACATACTGTGCAGGGAAAAGACTCTGCTCTATACTGTAACACTTCCTTTTGTCAACTGACATGGCATGGTACCCACAATGTTTCATGTCTGCATTAACGTTATATTCTGACACTGTTTAGGATATGTCATTGATTATGTTATATCATTCCCAAATACAGAATTGCTTGCAGGGACCTTATTTTTACCACCTACTGCTAGCAGCACACAGTCCATTTTTGGAAAAGTTTAAGATAGTATGAAAGTGTACAGTGATAAGGTCCCTTTAGGTAATAATGTCCAATTAAGAAATGTTAGGCTTTAATAGTGTTGTTCAGAATGAGCGATCCTCTCACAGATGCAATATGGGAAAATACAATGAAGTGAAAAATAGCGTAGGTGAAGCATAAAGTTGCAGGTGTTTAATTTACAAATGTTATGAGATGAGAAAATGTTGAAATGCAGATAATTGTATGAATATATTCTGTCAACAATTTAATAGAATGTCATATACAAGCAGTTTCATTTGTTATAAAGTTTGTAGAACTTCAAAAACATTTTGTCTGTTAACAAAGGTTTAATATGATTTATAAATGTTGCAGCTTAATATACTGTAGTAATCAATTATGGTTTAAGACTATATCTCATCCATATTGGTCTTAAACACATAAGGTCTGAGAGAAGTTAAATGAGAATCATATTACCATAATGCATTACATTATATTTTAGCTATACATTTTATTTCTGCTATTTGGGTTGAAGAAACGAAACAATTACTGAATGTTTGAAATTTTAAATCACAAGGATAACATTTTAGTATAAACACATGAGTAACAAACAAAACATTTGTAGTGATAAATATTCAATAAATGTACCTTCCAGAAAACATTGATCTTTTTTGCAATGCAGTCCAATCTTTTGTGTAAATGAAATGAACTGAACATATTACCACAGCATATTAGGAATCACTAATTACACCAAATACAAGATTTTATATTTGATCACTAACTGCTGTCAAAGTTAAGGTTTATTTATTTCTTATTATTTCTTTTTTCTTCCAGTCAGTACTGATCAGACCTTTAAGCAGAAGTACAAAACTGCAGGAAAAAGCATAGGACTCCCGGTGAGTCGATCTACACAGTGATATTGTCATCCTTCACAGTCTCTGTTTCTAAGGCACTCTAAGACCCAAATATTTCTGCTCAAGCTTGAAGGAAGACTCAGCAATTGTCAAATAATACACTTTTCAAATTCAGCAAATATTTACTCTTTATATTTACTATTTACTATCTGCCCATTCTCTGTAAAAAAAGAATCCAGTGTTTCTACTTTCTACACAGCCATGTAACACACACAGCCCTACCCTACACAGCTTTGTAAGTGGGAACACAAAGTGGTGCAAATTGCACCACACAATATCCTTGCCTTGGCAATGTGTTTCCAATGTGTGGGGCAGACCTTCCGAGGAAGCATGCTATTGCATTGAAGAGAGAGGTATTTTTGTTTAAATATCAAGTTTTGACTTGATATGACTATACCATATAATGTTTTAAACATATGTCCCGAAAAGTGTAGCTATAGGGAGAGAAGTAGAGAATCTCGTGAACTGTAGGGGAATGTACATTCCCGATGCAATTGATGAGTGCCCTTGGTGTTAAACTGGCGTACTGACATATTCCTTCAGTCAGTCTGACTGAAGGAATTTATATAAATGTATTGATCAAAAGTTTAAAAACTTTAATTCTTATTTGTTGCACCAAACAAACGGATAATAGGCAAAAGCTGGTGGTCAGTTGGCTAGATCATTTAAATATAGACATTATACATGTGCAGTACGTGTGTACTATAAAAATAGACATGAAGAGATTACTGTATTTCTTATTTCAATGTCATGTTAAGAATTTACAAAGTATATTTGTAAAACAAAAGTGCCTGAGAGTTTAGCTTATAAATATATTTAGAACTCTTCAACTGATACCTGAGGGTGCCGGGATGAACTAGTCCATATAGACTCTTCACTATTTTGTCCATTACCCATATTTTATTATGAAGTTTATATTAGTTCTGTCCCAGTTCTATCTGACCTGACCTGATCTACTTCTGGGTGCGTTTATCATAGGTGTAGGTCTGTGAGCAGACCTCCTCCAGAAGGGCCATATTGTCCCGTAGAGACACTGCTATGTGGAAGGGATGGGGTTTCAAGGTAAGGCCATAGCTGTAGTCCATGGTGGGCGGCTTGGATGGGTCTGATGTGATGTTGCACTGGTGCACCACTAAGGACGTGAAGAGGAACAGCTGCATTTTGGACAGGTCTTCTCCAATGCATCGTCTCTTGCCCAGTGAGAAGATGAGAACGGTGCTGGTCAGGTCCTTGTTGAGAGCCCCCTCCTTGTCCAGGAAGCGCTGGGGATCAAAGGAGTCCGGCTCTGTCCACACGGCTGGGTCCCTGTTGATGGACCACTGGTTGATGAAGATGACGCTGTTTTTGGGAATTGAATAGCCCATGATGGAGGTGTCCATCGTGGTGCTGTGTGGGATGGTGAGAGGCAGGAAACTGGTGAAACGCATCACTTCGTAGATGAAGGCCATGACATACGGCAGCCGCTGCTGGTCCTCGATGGCGGGCAGCTGACTGCGGCCGACCACCCTGTCCACTTCCTGCTGGAGACGCAGCTGTACTTCAGGAAACCTGCATTTAAAGATGGGATATACATTTCAGGTGGAAAGACAGACAGTGACGTGGACAATCTAGGTCTAGATAGTCAGGTTTTTTCCCAAAGAATCTGATAGTAACAACTCCTGTTGACAAAGCAATTTAGGTGCATTATGAAGGTATTGTCTAATGACTAGTTATTACAGTCTATATCTTGTTAGTATATAAATACATATTTTTGCAGGTCCCATTCCGTGGCTCAACTCCAAGTTGTGAGTCTACCACCCATTCCATAATATTATGCCCCTGACCTGAAAGATAAAGACTAGTTTACGCTGTTACTATACCCGAAGGCTGACATTGGTAATGTTAAGTATTCCAATAAAACGATATGGCTATATAGGGCTATTATAGCCACATAAGGCTATAATC
Source organism: Aphredoderus sayanus (assembly GCA_027564795.1). Taxonomy (NCBI): domain Eukaryota; kingdom Metazoa; phylum Chordata; class Actinopteri; order Percopsiformes; family Aphredoderidae; genus Aphredoderus; species Aphredoderus sayanus. The sequence continues at coordinate 13,940 of JAODUG010016233.1, read as the reverse complement.
ATATGAGTAATGATTTGTTTTAGGTAGGAAGTCAAATTTACCTCAAGATAAAAAGTATTTTATGTTAATATAGGCCTGTATGCCTGATTGATTTCGGCATTTCTCTATAAAGTAGCCTGTAGGCCTACAGTGCCCACTCATCAACCGCACCCCATAATTTAAGATGCAGCTATTTGTTGCTTTGGACTAAAGAGTAGGTTGTGTTAAATGATGTAATTGTAGCCTACAAGTTCACTTTAGTTCACAACAGCACATGATGGGTGTGGCGCTTTCAGGTTTTTATGAATCGAAATGTTTTTTTCCGCTAGTCTTCCCACGTTGTCATTTTTGGCCAATGATATGAGTTTTTTCCAATGAACTATTTACAGTTTTATTAATGAGGCCCCATGTCTGTTTAAGATACTGCTTAAAAAGATAATCATATTCCTAGTAGATCAGTAGGCATAGGATGGCAATTTATACTTAAATCATAAAGCATAAATAAGTCACAATTCTGTAATGAATGCAATTTGTGTGTAAAATATACGTTACCTGATAAGCATTAAGACGATCCATTGAAGTGCAGTGGACAGTGTGTCTTGGCTCGCTCCAAAAATATCACCGACAGTAGGGACCACATAGTCCTTACCGACACTTGCGGTGGGGTCTCTTGTGTGGTCCAGAGCCAGTATCAAAGCATCTGTCATGTCTCGAATGATACTGGACTGGATTGTTTTTCTGTGCTCAACAACTTTATCTCTAATAAACATGCTGAACTCGAGATTGAGATTTTTAAAGTTGTCAAATATAGTTTTAATAGGGTTGGGAAAGTATTGTAGCCAAGGCATTACGTCCACTATACTCCCAGCGCCTACAGTTTTTGTGAACTGGTCATTTCTTCCCAACATTTGGCGAAACTCCTCGTCCTCATAGGAGAATCTCTTCCCGAAGCAAACTGCGCTCATGATGTTGGCCGTCGACACGACAAGGTACGACATAGGCTGAAAATATTTGTTTTCATCCGTTTTTGTCAGAAGGACGTCAAAAAGTTCTCTCATCTCACATAAGACGTGGTGTTGGAAGCTCTTTTTCGTGTGAATGTTCCCGGTGGAAAACATACGCACGGTGGACTGAACCAATTTCCGACGCACCTTCCACGATTCATTGGCGTTTCCAAAAGCGAGACTGTCCCCGTTGGAAATGCAATGGAAAGATGTAAAGTCCGGTCTGCCGGCGAATACAGGTCCCTGTTTCACCAGTGCTTGTCTAATCGAGTCTCCGTTCAGCACCACTATATTACGGCAGCCCAATCTGATTTGGAATACGTTTCCATATTCCTTTGCCATGCGCATAAAATAGATGTGCGGTTTATTGCCAAGCTGCGCAGCGTTTCCGATGATCGGCCAGGCGAAAGGTCCTGGCGGACCCTGACGACTGCTCCGCAACCAGCAACACAGACGGAGAGACACAAAAAAAACCAGAGACACAAGCAGTATAGTCCGTGGGGATAACCTGATAATTTCCTCCAATATAACGTTCATCGTGGGTCCTACAAGGACAACATTGAATAGTATAAATAAATAAATTGGACTTAGGATACATGTCATTTTAATGAATGCAGAATGTTAATAACAGCCCACATTCAATTATAGAAAGTTTATTATGGAGTACAGGTACCTGTGTAAGTCCTCGTATATTCGATGATATCAGATTTGTGATATATTCTGCTGTTTTCAGTAATTTCAGTATTTCGGATAGCCTACATTTCTCCAATTAGACAATACACCTGTAATCTCTTTCATTATATCCAGCAGACATATCTGAACGAAATTTGCTTACAAAGTTCGAGAACTTTGCACCAAGTCAGGCAATTTATCCTGACTGCACCATCACTGCTCACGTCTCGTTAAGAGTTGCTACAGTGGGTGGGTTGGATTTAGTCGGTAACCCCCCGCCCCGCGCGCACACACACTCACGCATGCACACACCTAGGCTACCTCTGTCCTCATGCCCTTCTCTCAATGGGGAATATGCGTGTATCCTGACATGCACTGCAGTCGACGTTATCATACGTACACTGTAGTTGAATTTAGAATAACACACTGTCTCGCTGCATATAGCCTACGGGAGCGTGAGCAGACTTGTTTCAGCTCTGGACATTTTAAAACCTAGTGAGGAAAGGCGGCTAACGCTGTATTAGGGAACTGTATTTCAAATGTATCTTTATTTTATTTTAAAATGTTTTTAATGAGACTTTTTTTTAAATTGTGCTTACTACTACAACGATAATAACAACAATAATATAGGCTAACAACAACAAGAACAACAACAACAACAATAAAAATAGTCATTAACTACAATAATAATACAGCCAATTGGGTAAGAATAATGTTCTTATAAATACCGATTATTATTTTGTGAAAAATAAATTAACCAAACTTTCATTCCTGAGCAGGCTTTAGGGAGCTCAGTCCTATAGTTTTTTAGGCATTTTAAGCAAATTAAAGGCAGTATTTTTATTTTTCTCATATGTTACATAGGTAATTTAGTGTAGCATATATAGGCCTTTGATAAAATAGGCCTTTGTTTGTTTATTTGTAATGTATCGCCTATACTGCTGGCCTATACTGTGTGTTTGTAACGATAGTTTGCTCACAGTATTATTTCAATATATTGGTAGCCTATATAACTAAGTAGGCTATTAGCATCTAATCTTGGCAAATTCTGAAAAATCTCTTATGAGGACGAGGAGTTTGGCTAAATGTTGCGATGTTTCCTAATTCCTCTGTTTATGGGCTGCATTTCTTAATCAAACCACAAGTAGGCCTAATAGCCTTAACAGGAATCGTGTTGTCTCATCAATATCCTTATCTTTACACATTTCAGTCACTTAAAAAATGATGTACATCCAAACTATTTTAGTCTTTGTCAGTCTTCCAAAACAGACAGGTATACAGGTCTGGGTTACACATATGAGCCAATATCTTAAATCCAAATATAATTTTTAACCAGGTGGACATATTTGTTAACCAGATGGGAATAACACATAAAAAGGGTTTTGCCGGTTTCAAAATATTTCTTGTTTCAGCTTCGAGATTGTAAACAAAATGAATAAATCCCGTCCATCGGAAACTGTAATTTCTGATGGACAGGATCAAATTTCAGTACCACGGACAGCGCTTCAATGATAACGTCAATGTTGGGGTGTGTGACCTTCACTGGCCTTCAAGTAAAAACATTTTTCTCATCAACGGCAGGCTGATAGCCTATGAAGGAATTATTTAAACATTTTTGACAGGCATTCAAAAAATGCCTGTCAACACGTTTCTTAGGTTACGATATTTTGACAGGCCTACTGATTTATGTCTTTAAAGCAAATGTACAGTTTTCTGCCAGGATAAATATATAAGATGTATGCTTAGGCTGTTTATGCTATATGTCTAGTAAAATATATAGGCCAAGTTTGAAATAAAATGTGGACTGAATGCTACTTAGCCTTCTGCATTTAAGTAAACTATGTTGCTCCACTGATATATTTTCACTTATGCGAATGTAGACTAATTACCGGCATTAAGATTAGCCAATTTGAGAAGAAATAAAACGTACTTCCAGTAGTATAGGCTTATAGGCCAATTCCCAGTATTTACACAGGTTCCTGTCAATTTATAAAATGAAGGTTAACTTCTGAGATGTTATGGCGTAGAACTGGCTCCTGTGATTTTAACATGACATGATGCCTTCACATTGTTTAACATTTCAGACAGTCGTTTTTGAATGTTAATACAATGAAAACTATTTTAACAATAATAATAAAAAAAGAAAAAGAAGTATATATATATATATATATAATATTATAAGTTTGCAGCCCATTATTTGTATTATGCTAAATTAAACATTATGCCTAAATAACCACCCATTGTCTAATTTGTGTGGTTCTCTGGTAGCTATTAGGTTGAAATTGCAGCATAAAATGGCAGTGAATAATAACCTCTAATCCACTTCCAGATATCGCACATGTAATGATGGTTTAAACTTCAAATACACTATATATACCTGCTACCTGGTAGCCATAGGCTAGTAAGCTTAAATAATAATAATAATATGTGTAATACAGTACTTGCACTGCCCTCAGCAAATTATATATTTTTATTTGGTATTTGATGGTCTGTAGGCCTTATAGGTGGATCAATGTTCCTGTGTTCACTGAAAATAAAAATGTTATTTCAGTAATGGAGATGTTATAACAGAGATGTCACAGTGAAAAGCATTCTCTTTCTCTTAGGGGGCCATGGTAGATGAGTATGGCTGACTGCTTTCCAACCAGTCCATCCTGGAAACTGCTAATACAATCATGGAATGGATTTGTAAATTCCATGTAATATATTGGAAACACTACAAGAACACATTA
>JAODUG010016213.1:0-23070 GCA_027564795.1 Aphredoderus sayanus | reverse complement strand
CCTTTTAATCCTCCTGTTGTCCTCGGGTTTCAAACACACACCTTGTTGTGCCAGCAGTGCACATCATATGTCTGTGTGCATTAGGTTAGGTAGAATTAGGTTTAGCGCCTTCTATCTGCCACAAAGAGCTAGTGATTTGGGTCATTCAGAGGACATTACGAGGGATATATATATATATATATATACTGTATATAAAAAATAAAAAAAAGTCTTACCAACTAGAATGTCCAGCTCTTTCTGTTTCATTCTTATTTGATCTTCACAGGCCTTAATACGACAGGCAATCATCTCTTTTTCAGCCTGTACTGCTAGGAGCTTTATGGCATTAGGCTTTTGGCAGTAAAATTCTTTATGTTGCTGAAACACTTTCTTATAGTTGGCAATCCTTTCCTCATATACTTTACTTTTTTGGATTAAAGCAAAATAAGCAAGCTTAATTAATACATTGTTATAATTAATGTCTGACTGAACATGGGAGCAAATGCCAAACTTACATGTCTTGGTTATAGTTTTCTTGCCTTGTCTCTAGCTCTGCTTTCAACATTTTCTCATACTGATGGAGAAGGGTATATGTTGCCCTCATGCTAGTTGGATGGCAATTGTGATTTATCAAGAAAAAAGTTCCATAGTGTAAATTGTGTATTTGTAAGCATGCATCAATTCAAACTTAAATATAACCATTCAAACTTCAATATAATAATACTAATACCTGTGCATAATTAATATGACAATCTCTGAAATGTATAAGCATTTTTCTCACAACAAACAATACAGTTTAAAGAGCCCTATGGTACCACAAATTGCAACCAAATATTGTAGTTTTTCGTTTGTTATGGGTGGCCTTATTGTTATTTGTGACTTATCAGTAACAGTACCTTTTTACATTGGATTTTATTTGATTCACAGTTTTCTGCCTCATGATGATTTCTTCTTCAAGTTTCTTGATATTTGCTTGAGTTGTTTCAATGTAAGACTTCCTCTCAACTATGTTACCTTTGCAGACTTCATAAACACCAAAAATATAAACTTTTCACAGTCACAGAAAGAAATATAATAAAATATTCAAAAAAGAGTAATCTTACCTTTAATTTGTTGGTCAATCTCGTGTTTTCTTTGAGAAAGTTGTCGAATTTCAAGAGCTAAAAATTAATTATATTAAAGTTAAAAGATCTTTTACATCCCCACAAGTACCAACAAGTACAGTACTATTTGTTAGTACAGTAGTTACTTGCTAAAGTATATGTACTGTACAGTACTATACTCTAACAGTACTAGTAACGTTAGCATTACTGGCTGAAACGGCCAGTTAGCTTCGCTGGTTAAGATTACGACTAAAATACCGTGCTGTAGTTAGGTTACAAAACAAAAAGCTATTATTATACTACATGGCGTGTTTTATTAATAAAATTATAACATGTTTTACTTACTTAACTGAAAAAGGAGACTGTCGATGTGATGAAGAGATTCATGGTCGTCCATTTTACAGCTTGGACCTACCGGTACTGTAACAGTACTAACAGTATAGAAATTATAACATTACCAGCGTAACGTACTGGGCAGTTATTGTAGTGCTACTGGTACTACTAACAGTAGAACAGTAGCATACTGTACAGACTCAGGGTACTTTAGTTAAAATGCACGTCTACTACATATGTTTTAATTTAATTTTGGCCAAGTTAACATAATGGTAAATAAAAAAACAGTGAAGAAAACAGCAACAGCAACAGCAACTCTAGTTATATACCGTACAGAATAGTATGCTGTCGTACAGTACTTATTTGGAACAAATCCACTAATCACTACTGAATGTATAATGATGGATTCATGTATAGCCTCGATTGGATTGGCTAATAGCGGCTGAGGGGCGGGGTTAGCGATATTCTGGAAAACTGTTTGCGAGGCGCATCTGTATTGGTGATGATGTGTGGATTCCCGTGCATGTGCGCACGAATATATGTTTCTTCTATACAATAATTCTAAAACCATTATATTTAGTCGTGTTCATATTTAGCTGTGTAGGTCTATTCGTTCGTTTAAGGTAAGATTATACATTTGCGCTTTTATTAATATTAGCCGTTGTCTTCAGACAAAAGAGCTGACATGACTGGTATTTAAAGGGAGGGGATCAGCTGTGCAATAATGGCCCACATTATTATTTCGTTTCCTGTCGAAATGTGCATTTATCGCAAAATACAATACATAAAGTATAATTGTATGTTATCTTTTGCGAATAATGAAGGTAGGTCGAGGGTGCCGTTTTAATCAACCAAGACGTGCATTTGATAGGCCTTCCCGTAAACAGGGGTGTCGGCACAGTGAGGGCTCTACTTGTCAAAATGGCACATTTGCAATGTGTTTGTAGCAGATGCTTCTACTATCCATTGTGATTGGGATCTCATTTACTACGCACTATCAGTCACTTATTTATCATACCACCCACAGATTTGCACATGAGATCAAATAATACAGCCATCAATTCTAATTGGCATAATAGTTCCCTAGATGTATCATATGCTATTTGTGTGTGTTTTTCTTATAGTCTACTGTAGGCTATACAGTAGGCTATACAAGGTTTGTTTGGTCTCTAGATCAACTGCAGAAACACAATTGATGGACATAGCATCCACCATCCAATAGGTCCCCATTAGCCTCTATATAATCCACTAAACATAGACCTACACTACAGTATTATCTCATACTCAGCCAGGTGTGAGCATGGCTCACCTAGAGGATCCCCAAACTGAGGGGGAAAGCAGCCCCCAGATGACCTCCTTGAGGTCAGACACATCAGGCAATTGTGTGGAAGAAGGAAAAACCGGTCCTTCCATGAGGAGGAAGAGGAAGAAGAAGAAAGACCCGCGTCCTGAGTCGATTATTGTCTACCGCTCTGAAATGGAAAAAACATCCGGGGAGGACAATGGTGGCGAGGAAAGTGCAGAGAGGAATGCAGAAGAGGGGGCTAAGTTTCTCACTACACCAACAGCTGAAGGTAAGAGCGAAACCGTGGACTACATAGAAGGATATTAGGACATTTTATTTTTATTTTGGTGTGCGTGTTGTCAACATGCTATTTGCAATGCACAACACCATATTTGCCACATACTGTCGCAATACCAGTGTGTTTACTCACATGGGCAACTCTTATCATGTGATGCAGGAAGTGGCTGGAGCATTCCCCCAGACAGCCGCTACGTGACGCTGACAGGCACCATCACCCGTGGTAAGAAGAAAGGTCAGATGGTGGACATCCACGTCACACTAACTGAAAAGGAGCTCAGGGAACTGGCCAAGTCCAAGGAGCGCCTGGACGCAGAGTGTGAAGCGGGAGAAGGCTCCCACCGCAACTGCGGCTTTGGTGTCGGTCGGGGTCCTCATGTGGTCCTGTGGAGCCTTTCCTGTGCGCCCATTATCTTTCTCCTATCTTTTGTGACGTCCTTCTACTACGGCACACTTACGTGGTACAATGTCTTCCTTGTGTACAATGAGGAGCGGACGTTTTGGCACAAAATCACCGTATGCCCCTTCCTGATCATTTTCTACCCCATGCTAATCATGCCCATGGCGTTGTCACTGGCTCTGTACTCTGCCGTGGTGCAGGTGTCGTGGGCGTTCAGCGAGTGGTGGCAGGCGGTGCGGGACCTGGAGAAAGGGTTCTGTGGTTGGGCCTGTGGGAAGCTGGGGCTGGAAGACTGTTCACCGTACAGCATAGTGGAGTTGCTGGACTCCGACACCATCTCAGGGACATTGCAGAGCAAGGCCCCCAGTGAACTCGCTCAGACATCATCGGTATGAGAAAGGGGTACGCTAATGTCTATGGCACATTACTCATTCAAATCTGTGTCATACAGTTGTTGTGAAAATGCGTTTATGTATTGGATTTTTTTTATTCAATGGTATTTTACCCAATGTTATTTAATGCTATGAAAATGTGTTTCATATGTTTTATGTAAATTGTCTGACCTACATTATCAGTGATTCCATTTGTCTAGAGCACTAAATCATGAAATTAAAATGTTCCTTCACCTGTAAATATCAATACTTTTAATGTACAAGATGTATTGTGCTCAGTAAGAACTGGTGTGTTAGAAGCTACAGTATACTTGTAATATGGAAAAACATATTTTTGGTAGAGAATTGTCTAATGTCTATATCCATATTTCTGCATTAGTAGTATGGGGATGGGTGGTTGTTTTTCTTCTTGTCTACACTGAATTAAAGTTAACTTAAAAATAATTGATTAATACTTTAATAATGTGGACAATGAATATTGTTAATGTTTACTGAATTTTGTCTGCTTTTATTTATTTCCATACATTTGGATCTAGTAAACAGTTATTTTGCAGTGTTTTCTTTTTTGAAATACAAGCAATTGTGAGATGGCAATGAATGACAGAATTCATAGGGTTTGTTAAATGTCAAATGTAGAACCCCATCATGAAAGTGTTTCCACTATTTTCATATGGTTTTTTATTGTAACAGGTCAAACATAGATCACTGCTGGTTTTTATTTTGGGCATGTTTTTTGTGTACAGTTGTTGCCTCTCAATTATGCCAATTTAAGACACTTAAGAAAATAAACTTTTACAACAGCATACTGTGTAATTTAGTTTTTAGCATAATTTTGAGAAACCCTAAGCCATGTCATCGTGCAACATCATGATATCATGGCATATAGGCTATTCCTGAATCATTACATTCAATCAATACTAAGATACAGTTAACTCTCTGGGATTTTGTGGGGAAAATGGCATGTTCTGAAAATGGTTCTGGTTGTATTTGACACCTGATTATTTCCAGGTGTATGACAGGTGGTGTTTGGATATCCCATGGGCCATGTATGGTCTAAAACCAAATGCTCCACCTAACAAGGGTGTGCAGAGGAATTAACAACACATTGCCATATTTACATTTTCAATACTTTTCTGTAGGCTACTACATTATTAGTGATTAAGAACCATGCATTCCACATTAGTCGACTGACTCCAAAGATCAAATGCACATTACAATAATGTAACAACAGAGGGCGATTGACCTACTTTTTAGTTTCTACCCCTTACTAAAATGTATAATAGCAAGTAACGTTATATACTAACGCTACTACTGTCTACATGCAATATAAACTAGAATTAGATATAAGTAGCCTGCCGTACTCGTTTGATTCGTTTGATTTGTGTCAAAAATGTAGGTAGGAACTCTGTTTCACAGAATACACATTTCCTTTACGGAGTCATAACAGAGTGGCACAAACTCTTGAAGGAGGGAAATAAACAGATGGCACGGGTAAATAAGGCAAGTTTAATAGGATTTATATTCATCTCTATAATCACGTATTCACAGACTAATGGAATATTCAGCAACTTCTGTTGTATGCATGCTCTGTAAATTGTCACTCAAATACATGAATACATTTAACACCACAATTCGGGCATGTTGCAACATGAATTGCTAATCACAGTAACTGTACTGTACAGTATAAGTGTACTGAATGTACATGTTTTAGTACATTTTCAAACGTAGGGTATGCATTAGTCGATGTAGATTTACATAGGCGTGTGTGCCTGTGTGTGTGTGTGTGTGTGTGTGTGTGTGTGTGTGTGTGTGTCTGTCTGTCTGTCTGTCTGTTGGGCTTGTTTTGTAGTCAGCACTGGTCATGTGCATGGACGTGGGATTCTCCATGTCCAACTCAGTGCCGGGTGAAGAATCATCCTTTGACCAAGCCAAAAAAGTCATCCAGACATTTGTTCAACGGCAGGTACAGTCCACTTTAAACATTGAATAAAGTTTTTATTTTCCACCCTGTAGGCCTATTGAGTTCTGTTTTTGTCCACACAGGTGTTTGCTGAGACTAAGGATGAATTGAGTTTGGTTCTCTTTGGCACGGACACTACAGACAACCTACTGCACCAAGATGGTCAATACCAGTACATCACTGTGCATCGCCCTCTCACCATTCCAGACTTTGATCTTCTGGAGGAAATACAGAATCAGATCCATCCTGGGAATCAACAGGCTGATTGTATCTTTTTAGCCCTCTTAGCATGTATTTTGTAGTTGTGTAGCCATTACTTTTACTGTAGGAATATAAATGTAATTACACCCAAAGCGGTGGGTGTGTGCTTGTGCATGCGTATGCATATTTTATGCGTGTGTCCACACATGAGTAGTTGTTATAATGCTTTATGCAAATGTTTCACAACAATTAAGCTACTTAACCATTACCTTTACCAGGGCTTGATGCTCTTGTCGTCTGCATGGACCTTCTTAAAAAAGAAACGCAGTATGGTTTTCCATTTAAATCCCTGATTTTGTGCCATTCACTGGGAAATTAAAACATTTTCACTGTAAAATGTGTGTTGTGTTGTTTTTAGAGGGAAGAAGTTTGACCGTCTGAACATTGCCATCTTGACAGACCTCAACACCTCAACCAACTCTGACCAGCTTGATGTTATTATTGGAAACTTAAAGACAGCTGGCATCACCTTGCAGTTCTTGTAAGGTTCACATGCATGCTGTGTGTCAATGTGACAAACCTTTTATAAATCAATACCATAATCATAACTGTACAAGCCTTCACTTCCATGTTTTTCCTTTTCCAGTTTGCCTTTCCCTATAGAAGGAGAGGAGGCCAAAGAGGACTTTGGAAACGGTGGGGACGGATCCAGCTCCCATCGATCCTACCAAGGGAAAGCTCTGTCCGCAGAGCAGCAGCAGGGCCTGGAAGTTGTCAAAGACATCATGTTGGCACTCGATGAGGAGGATGGCCTGGATGAGGTTTACACTTTCAGGTTGGAAGAACCCCTCACACGCACACAAACGCCATATCCCTCCCCAAATGATTCATGCACAGTTTCAAATGTACTGTTCAGAGATATACCTTGTAGGGGCGCTATAACACAATAAAGCAGTGTAAGTCATAACATGTAATGTGTGTGTGTGCTATTTAAATATTGCTGCCTGTGTGCTTTCTTTGTAGCGGTGCTGTTGAGGAGCTGCACATGTTTAAACAAATTGAACGGAGGCCAATGGCCTGGCCCTGTCAGCTGACCATCGGCTCTCTGGCCATCCGCATTGTTGGATACAAAGCAGTAAGTAGAATGTGATGTGCATTGAATAAATATTCCTGACAATTGTGTATCTTTTATTTGTAGTTGTATCATTGAGGTAATGATAACCTTGTTGTCCAGGTGACTGATGAAAAGCTCAAGAAGACATGGATTACTGTTGATGCTCAGTCACACCAGAAAGATGATGTGAAGAGGGAGACTGTGTACTGTCTGGATGATGAAAATGAAACAGAGGTGCAGAGCGATGACACCATTCAGGGTAAGACCACACACACACACACACATTTTGTTTTTCAAAATTGCCCTTGTATTTACTGTGTGATATCTACTTTTATTTCTGGTATGAGAAGTCAACTTATTTTCTGGTGTGTAGGTTTCCGTTATGGGAGTGACATAGTTCCCTTCTCCAAAGTAGACCAGGAACAGATGAAATACAAACATGATGGGAAATGTTTTGCAGTTCTGGGTTTTGCTAAACAAAATCAGGTATTAAATCTGTTTGTTATGTAATACTGTCTTCCTAACTGTAGTAATATCATACTCTGGTACTGCTTGTGGTGTTTTTAACATTGAGCCTGAGCAAGAAAATGGTGACTGTGAAATCAACCTTTTCCTTTCTACCTGGTGTGAATTAGACTTTTCTCCGATTGTTTTGTAGCTGTTATTTTCACACACAATTTCTATTTGTCCCTGTGTGCGCGTGCATGCAGGTAAAGCGCCATCATTTCATGGGAAACCAGGTGGTCAAGGTGTTTGCACCCACAGACGATGAAGTAAGAACTGAAAGCACATATGGTTACGTCAAGCATGTATCCATTCAGTTCCCTGAAAAACGGTATTGTTTAACCGCTATGTTTTGGTTTGATTTGTCGCGTGTCTGAGCAGCATGCAGGCGTGGCGCTGTCCGCTCTAGTGAGAGCCCTGGATGAACTCAAGATGGTAGCCATTGTTCGTTATGCATACGACCGCCGCTGCAATCCACAAGTGGGAGCTGCTTTCCCGTGTATCAAGCAGAAGTATGAGGTAAGCACATATGCATCGCTAACCTCTAATTGGAATATTTTGTTTTCTAGCACAGAGCAAGCTAACAGCCCTGTACGTCACACTCCGTAGTGCCTCATCTATGTCCAGCTGCCCTTCATGGAAGACCTGAGACAGTTTACATTCCCATTACTGGAAAATAACAAGAAGTTTACCCCTTCAGGTGCTATATTTCCATTTCAATTAACAAGTGTTGCTTTCAAATTTGTATATTTTTATAGACGCATGAATGCAGTTCTAGTTTAAAACTTGTGAGTAAGAAGAGAATAACTGTTTTGTAACGCATCCAGAGTCCCAGCTGTCTGCTGTGGATTCCCTGATTGATTCCATGATGCTGGTAGACAATGCACAGCAAGAGGACATGTTCAAGGTTCACCACATTCCCAATCCTGCCTTCCAGAGGCTCTACCAGGTACTGCAGCCTTCATTCTGTCAGCGCTGCCTGGTGTATGTCACTTTGGGTTAGTCTGGGAACTAGCCAAATTACTAGGTTGTTTTTAAATACACTTTGATCTATCTATATCACAATATAAACATACATTAATAAAATGTATGTGGTATTAAGTTACCACACGTGTAGCTAGGTTTCACAATACATTTACAGTAGATGTATTATCTTGTTTCATATGGTTTTAAGACTTAGTGAATGAATTTTATTTTCTACCATAACCAATATCATTCTTTCCATCTGACAGATCTCTTTGCAACATTACTTGGCCAACTCATTCCATTGTATAGATAGAAAGATGCAGTGCTATTGTATCTTATTAATATCAGTCTCATCTGACACGCCCACTCCCATAGTGTCTGCACCATCGGGCGGTCAGCCCTGGCACACCTCTGCCATGTATTGAACCGTGGCTCAAGGCAGCTCTAGGACGACCCGAGGCAGTAAGTGCCAGCTGCCAGGCTCCTCTAGAGGAGGTAAAGAAGCTTTTTCCACTCAAGCAAGTGGAGAAGAAAAAACCACTGAAGACCAGTGCTCAGATCTTTGGCAGTGGGTGAGTTTTTGGGTGGGCTTTTAGTGTAGGATTTAAGATTGTTGGCCAAATAAACACAGCTGTTTTATTATTGCATGTATGCCACTGCATTAAATCTTGGAACAAACTTCCTGTTTCATGTGCAGACATAACACCCTGTTTTGCTATTTTGGCCTGTTTGTGTGCGTGGGCGGGTAGTTAGTCAAGTTTATTTATATAATCAGCTGCACACACAAGCCTACAACTCACACAGGAAATAAACAAATCTCTACATTACCCCTCATCTGGAGATGGAAAATTCCAACAAAAGACATTCAAGTAACTTTTTTTTTCTTTCCCGTTTAAGCTCAGAGGAACCAGATGCCAAAAAGGCAAAGGTCGATGAGGAGGAGGGTGGTGACGAATACAACCTGGCTGACATCTCTGAAGGCAATGTTACTTCGGTGAGTAACAGGGGGCGCTAGATGTCCCAGTACCTCAGAGAAAATGGTACAGTTCTTGACACATCATTATAGTGCTTTTCGCTTCTTGTTCAAACCGGCTTGTCTAGCAGCTCTGTGATAGCTAGCTGGATGCTACACATCTAGCAGCATTGCCTGACAGACCGTTAGCCAGGCTGGTACTTAATATTGGTGCTCAATACTGAACTAGGTGGGGAGTGTGAATCCAGACAGGGACTTCCGCTGTTTGATCAAGCAGAAGAGTCTACCATTTGGAGAGGGTGAGATTGTGTGTGTGTGTAGGTGTGTGTGTGTGGTCTGCTTATATTGCAGACGTGTTGAACATTCTGTCTTGCTGCGTTACAAGTTATGCTCAACCTCAGTAATTTAGTTTTTCTGTTTTGGTTGTGGTGACCCTTGTGCCCTTCCCAGCGTGCCAGCAGCTGACTCACAGAATCGAACAGTTGCTTAGCAACAAGAACACCCAATACTACATGAAATGCATCACCTGTATCCAGATGTTCAGAGAACAATCTGTTAAGGTAAATACATAAACTGCATGCTTTCATATTTCACCCAGACAGTACATGTATGGTATGGTGAAGGCTTTCTGGGGTTAGTTTAAATTAAAGCTTAACTTTTACATATTTGTGTAGTGTTGAGTGTAATCTGTTTTTCAGATGGGCAATGCTGATCTTTACAACAGCTACCTTCACTCCCTGAAGAGGAGTATTCCAGACAGAGGGCTACAGGATTTCTGGGACCTGCTTGTCCAAGGTATGACAAGCCTTATCTATCTCCACCTGCCTCCTCACATACAATGTAAAATGTTTGTAGATAGGAATATGTTTAGGCCCACATCACAGCACAAGCTAATTAAAAAGTAATTTGACTACTTGTTCAACAGATGCTTACACTCTGATCAGCTGTGATGAGGTTCAAGGAAGCACTGTATCCAAAGCTGAGGCTAATGAGGTAAGTACAAGAAAGCTCCCACATTTCAACCATCCATCAAAATAGCTTTCTGACCTGATGAGGAATGAGTATAATTAACCCTCCTGCTGTACTATGGGTCAGAATGACCCGGTGCACTCGCCAGTAGCGGGCGCCAACCACAACACGGACATATGACATTCCATGGTTGGCTCCCTCTGCTGGTAGTTTGCTGAAAACCTTAGGACAGTGGGAGGGTTTTAATGTGCTTTTGCGAACGCCTTTCTAGTGCTAACTCAAATTTATTATGTTCTCAGTTCCTCGTCACAGAAGAGAAGAAAGTAGAGGCAGCAGCCCCTGTAGAGGAGAATTTAGGAGATGTTGATGACCTGGTATGTTGCGTGTTTTTGAGAACATTTTAATTTTGTTCGTGGGTGTGTGGGAATGCGTGATGATGTGTATGGCCTATTGAGACATTTCTGTTCTTTGTTTTTTCTTTCTTCTCTTCCTGTGCAGCTGGATATGATGTGAGAAGGGAGATGTCTGAACAGGATACTAAGAAGTTCTTTCAAATAGACCAAATTGATTCAGCTGTCTGTTGTTCTTGGTGGTCACAGATATGTTATAGAACATAAATCTACTGAAAACATGCAAGCAAGCATCTGTTAATGCTTTACCCATAGGGAAATGGATCAACATGACTGGGGTTTGCAATTGTAACAATGCCTTACCTGTTTTGTTATGCAAAGCTGTCATACGTTTTTATTAAATAATATTTTAGATGTAAATGTCTGCTATAGTGTATAGTTAAATCTCATATTTGATAGTTCAGCAAACTTTTAAAGCATTAGTACATAATTACATAAAATCGCACTAGTTTCAAATCAAATTGACCATAGTTAATTATCTAACCATTATCAGTAAAGCTTTATGATTCATGATGAGTGCACAAATTGTACTACAATGTTGTAAAACAACAATTTGAAGGTGAATATATTTTCCTGCTAAATCCAGTGAAGCACAAACTGTGTGTTAAGTGACATTCATAGCCCGTATAGTGCATGGTAGGAACCGTAGTAAACCGATATGTTCATATTTTAAATGCTTGATATCACAGCAGTAGCAGGAATATCATATTCAATAACAAACTAACGTCCCTAAAATCCTGGACAGCAGCGTCATCTTAACATATCCACTGGATGAATCGATTAAAAAAGCTGGGGTGTGGGTGGACCGAGAAGTCCTTTGCTTTGAAGATGGCCTCTTGGTCACCCATGGCCAGCTTCATCAAGATGTCCGGGTCGACATCACTTCCTGTGGCGATAACCGTAGAGATGACCTGCGCCCTGCGCATGGCGTCGACTGCCTCCTCAATGTCTCTGTTGTCAGTGACGCCATCGGTGATGAAAACGAAGGATATTTCCGTGTTGCGTCTTGTCTGACGGACGCCTTCGTTAGCTAAGATCCTGTTGATGGCGTAGAGGATGGCTTGACCCACGCTGGAGGACGAATCCATGTACTGCATACGATCCAAGCCATCGCCAATGATGGTCAGGTTGTGTGTAAGAGGGAAGGCCACGTCGTTCTCGTTCTCCTCCGTGGCGTACTGGAGCAGCGCCAGGCGGGCTCGCATGTGGTCGTTCTTACTGCGGGCCAACGTGAGGGTCTCTGCCACCCTGTGCACAAAGCCGCGAACGTGCCGGAAGTTCTGGGTGCCAAGCCGCTCGGAGCCATCCAGTAGGAAGACCACTTCCACGGGCCGCTGGACACACTTGGCCACGTCGGGTTCTGATGCGACAAAACCGTTATTCTATCCACTGGACCATGACAAGATCACAATTTGGTCATTTAGCAGACGCCTTCATCTAAAGTGTCCTTCAGTACAATGGTAAATGGGCTGCATTTATGTTTTTTCGAACCTACCGGCCGCTCAATGTGCTGCACATGATTGCCGCACGTTTCACCCATTCACACACCAGTGGCAGTGTCAGCCATGTAAGCAGTTAGGGAGCAGTTAGGGTTAGGTTTCTTGCTCAGGGATGCTTTGATACTTTGTTAATAGGCTACAGGACTCAAACCAGTGACTTTCCAATCACCTGTCGCCCTGCTCTACCCACTGTGCCACTGCCACCCCCATGACCTTGCAGCTGGAAGTTGAACACGGAGACCACTAAGTCTATCCTGCCCCCCCCCCCAAGAATGAATTTAAAACAACGTACCAGTTTTGCAGGGAAGATCTGGACAAACGGTAACTGGGTCTAGAAGGAAAAGGGGGAACCACACTGTGTGACTGATGAATGCAATGGACGTGTACTGTAACAGCTGTTACACCTGGCTCTACCTGGACACAGCACAGTCCCAATCGTGTCCAGGAAGTCCTCTGCCATCAGGTCAGCGAAACGCCGCATGGTAGCCACCCGCTCCTTCTGGTGGCACACTATGGACCCGAGGATCTCATTGTCCCCCGTCTGCCCAAACATGTCACCCACTCCGATGGCATTCACCGCCACGCCGTTGTGGTTGCAGAGGTAGGTGAGCAGAGAGTCGTCGTCACGTGGGTCAAAGCGGCCGTCCGTGATCACCACCACGGACACCTTGGATCTGGCTCTCCTGCTGTCCCGGATGAGGTTGTCGTAGGCGAACTTGAGAGCTGAGGGCGTAAAGGTGCCCCCGGCTATCCACTCTAGGTTCTTCACTGCCGTCTTGAAGGCCGACATTGAGTTTATGTCGGGGTCGTCAAGGCGAATGGCCTCGAAGGTGCCATTGTGGCTGTACTGAACAACTCCAACTCTCGTGCCTGTGTAAGACAGTGTTAGAGTGACCTCATACGGGAGTCTGACACATTTACATTTCACAGTTGATTTGTTAATAGCTGTACTTGTAGTTCACAGTACAGAAGTAAGAAGAACGGTACTTTCTCAGTTTATATCCAGGGTTAAAAAAGTGTTTTTGTCAGAAAGATAAAGTACTGTTAATCTATTTTGGATACTGGTTCTATACTTGAAAATGGCTTATCTGTAAATCCATCTTAACAACTGCTGCTCCTTTGAATGCATGCCAGGAAAAGCATGACTACTATTTCTCTGTGTTTTTGCTTTACTTAACCAGTCAGCGCTGCAGGGTCGCTGGCCATAGAGCCCAGCCTGTTGACTGTGTTGATAACAAAGTTCTTCTCCAGGGTAAAGTTCATCAGACCAACGCTCTCTGAACTGTCAATGATGAAGACAATGTCGAGGGCTCCACATAGTTTCTCACAATCTGGTGAAATACAGTGACAAAAATAATTGTTTAATGAAGCTACACCATTCCGTGAAGTATTAAGGATCGTTTGAGACACCCTTGAATCTTTCTTATCTTGGCTTCCTTATATGAACATAAGATAATACACTAAATGTTCATGGAACATGATGTCCCAGAAAGTACCCCCCAAACCTCCCCTGAATAGCAAAATCTACTTCACTTTCTGACACATCTACAAAGATAATCCCTACTGGCTACATTTTCTGTTGTAAATTATAGAAGATAGAAGTTACCGCTACATACCACAACAACCACACGTCTGCCTGATGTAGGTCATAACATCACATTCCTATATTAAAGATTTCAAGAAGATTAATAACCCCAATCAATATCAATACAATTCAGGATAAAAAAATTGGGATTTTCTTTTCCTATTTATCCATACATGTAACTCCATATTTGTTTTGCAAATCAACTGATGAGATTTTGTTGGACTGTATATAAATGTTTCCATACTCACAGTGAGACCAGGGTCTCCCTCTGGGCCAACATCACCCTGTAAAAAAAGAGAAGAGACAGAACTGTTGCATTTGCAGACACGATCAAGTCATGTTTGGATTATCCTGGCAGTTGCTTACATCAAGGCCAGGATCACCTCTTGGCCCTCGCTCTCCTGGACTGCCCTGTGGACCGGCCTCACCCTAAACACAAGGAAATTGTTTCTTAACACATTTATAAAGCAATTACTCTTCTGCATTCATTAGAATGTAAGTTTGTTCAATTATGTTTTCCATTAGCACAATTCGTACACATCGTGTTTAATCCCACAAAACCACAGGGTGGATTGTATATAGAGACACACAATATGAATATCAGCCAGTGTGGCAAATGAGAATAAAGACCATTAAACTCCCCACTAATCAAAATGGCACTAAGCAATTTACAATTAAATTCTCGTATAGCATTTCCTAGCATACATTCTACAGTAATACATTGTTTTTGACTTCTTTGTAAAACATACAGCTTCTCCTGGTGTTCCAGTGTCTCCAGGTTTTCCCTTGGGACCACAGTCTCCTCTACTCCCTGTTTGTCCTTTCCTTCCTGGGTTACCGGGCTCCCCCTGCCAAGAGAATGGTTGGGTTACACCGTACACCGTTGGCATGAGGCAGGACCTTTACTGGATAATTGTTCACTATGCCATACAGTGGATCCTCTTGGACCAGGATAGCTGAACCCACTTCTTCCCTTGTCTCCCTTTTAGATGGAAGAAAGCAAGAGAAGAAACATGTTAGAATGTCTGATTAGTTTTGGTTTTCTTTAGCAAATTAACTGAAAAGCTGTGTAAAACACCCACATTTGGTCCACGTGAGCCAGACTCTCCGCTTGGTCCAGGATCCCCAGGGTTTCCCTCCCTCCCCTGAGAACAATAAAAACCATGTTCAGTAAAGTACTAATAAAGTGATATTATTAATTATTTAGTATATAGCCTTCAATCTAGCTCCACTAGCTCATTTTGACCCGAACGACATCACAAGGGTTCATAATTAAACTAGATATCTAAATATTAGAACTTGAAATCATCTCGCAAAAGGTCAAAAATTTCTTAGTGAATCACTACTGTAACACTACATACTTGTTTGTTTGTAATCCACTCCAAACATGTTGGCTGACAAATTAGTGCAGTGTGTTTATGTTCACCGTAGGCTAAGATAACCTACTGTAAATATGCCTGAGAATTATAAATAACATACATTTCCCCCAGGGCTGCCTGGATTTCCTGTGCGACCTCTTGGTCCCGGTAGTCCTGGGCCCCCCTGCAAGTGAAAAAGAGTAACGAAATGAACCCTTACTGAACATATATTTCCCCATACACATAGCATTATTTCTTGAGAAATACAGGGTAGATATGCGTGGGTAATTCCATGGAAACAATGTTTTGTTGCTGAGTCACGGCCTTCCCAAAATCCACACAGTCAATTCCAACCTTCACTCCCTTGAGTCCATCTTCTCCAGGATGGCCTCTGGTTCCCTCCGGCCCCCGCTCTCCCTTAAGATAAATAATTACGTCAGGGTTTGTACAGCACCATTAATCATTGGCAAGTGTATACACGAATACAGGTTTACTGTAGTGACAGTATCCTCCCTGAAATATTGGAAAGATGTGTCTGTGAATCTTATTGTGTAATGTCCTCCTGTGCTCAAGCCTCATTGCATAAACAAACACGTCATCAAAAATAATATAAAAAAGAAAATGATTAGTCAGCAGATCAATCAAAACAATGTTTGAATAAATAATCAATCAACAATAAAGGATCAACTCACCTTCTCCCCAGTGGGTCCAACAGATCCTGGTTTTCCCGTTATGCCTAAATCTCCTCTTCTTCCCTAGTAATAATTGATTTGACAATCATCCATTGTCATAGTGTCTATATTCACATTCATAAAATAATATACATATTGTAATGAAATATTGTGCTATAAATACAAGCTCGCCATCTGGTCCCGGTGTCCCTTGCTCTCCCTGCAAGAGTCAGATAAAACATTTCAGAGGAACTTGTGTGAATATCACTGAAGGACAGTATGTGCAACTTGGGACAATACATGAAACACTATACCGGTATCCCCTTCATTCCTGTTTGACCTGGATAGCCGTGATTTCCTCTTTCCCCCTTGGAAAAAAGCCAATACATAATTTAATATATATATATATATAGAATATCATATTCACAATGAAAATAAACAACCATGAAATCACTGAGGTAAAGCTGTGCAATTACTTAAAGATAGCAAAATTATATAAAATATGTAACTAGCAATACAAATGAGACATTATCTGATCCCCTGAGAACCTCTACTTAGAGAACCTCTGGGTCTACAGTACAATTGCAGGAGTAATCATGAGTTTGCCTAGGGGTTACCTTGGGTCCTACTTCACCTTCAGGGCCAGGAGGACCTGGTCTACCAAAGCGTCCGAGATCCCCCTGAAATGTAAAATACACTGTGAAAACAATACACCCATGGTCACACTGCATGGTCATATGAACGTACAAAGACATGCCATTTATTATAGCACACAGACCTTATGGCCTTTATCACCTGGTGGGCCAGGGTCACCAACGTCTCCTGGGTGACCACCTGGTCCCTAATGGGAGGGAAACCATAATAATGAATAGTTAATAGTTAATAGTTAATAGTTAATAATGAATAGTTAATAATAAATAAATAAATAAAATGGTATAACATGTAAAAAAAATACAATTCAAAATAAAATGTATCCACTAGATTATAATATTCACAACATATACTGTACAGTATAATATTAAAATTAAGGATTATATACAATAATTTATTTGTATTGTATTTTTAAATAACGCAATTATGATCACTGATTCTGATCTGAAATGAACACTAGGATATTCATATGGTAAACTGACTAGTTTGCCTGAGTAATCTAATAGCATTAGAACTAATTCAACAGTTGGATTCCTCACCTTATCACCTGGATCGCCTTTGCAACCAGGAGCACCAATTCGTCCAACTCGACCCTGTAGGTGTTACATGGATCATGGATGACCATGGAAGTGTCTGTGAAAGAGTAATCTCATCTGACAGATTCATTTTGTACAATAACCAGCTTCATCTCACCTTTTGTCCATCAGTTCCATTCCTGCCTGCAAATCCTGCTGTTCCCTTTTTATTGGGAGATCAGGAAACTAATGAGCTCACAGTTTAGCAGTTAGCAGTTATATGTATGAGACTATGCATTGTGCATAATGTATGATGATGTAAAAACATAATTCAATAAATAAAATAATTTACCTTTGCACCACTTGCTCCAATTTCACCCTACCCAATTAAAAAGGAACCATTAATGTAATATCAAACCATTAATTTTAAGATGTTTAGAAAAAACAGCACAGATGTTTGCTTATTACCTGATCACCTTTAAAGCCAATGTCTCCCTATATTAGGACAAAGTGGGACATGTTATAGACAAAAACATCAAACAGAATTTCTCTTTTATTCTACTCTCAATGGATTTCACCCAACAAACCTTTTGACCAGGTTGTCCAATTGGACCTTCAATACCAGAGTCACCCTATGAAGTAGAATAAAGTAATTATTTCAATTAATAATATTACGATAGTATTATTATGAACTTATAATGCCTCCCATCTGCACTTAACCCTCATAATGTCCTCTGGGTCAAAATTACCCATATCACTAGCCCTTTGTGGCAGATAGAAGGTGCTGAACCTAATTCTACAGCTTACACAGGCATATGATGTGCACTGCTGACACAACAAGATGTGTGTTTGAAACCCGAGGACAACAGGAGGGTTAAAAGGCACAAAAAAACAATGAATAAAGAAATAAATACACACAGCAATGCCAATTGAAAAACACACAAATCATACACAATCAGATGGCGCCGCCGTGTGGCTAAATACAAGATTTCTGAGTACATTACGAGGGTTAATAACATGCAACGCAATGTTTTTGCGTTGCATGCACCTAAACACTGCTTACCTGATTTCCCCTTCTACCTTTTGGCCCTGGATAACCATTGTCTCCCTTTCCACCCTATAAATACACACATGACTTATTATAACTTTAAATATAATTAAAAATAACACTATAACTATAGATATTTACTTAATTATTTACCTTTGAGCCTTTGTAACCTTTTGGCCCAGAGTTACCAGGAGTGTTCAGACATGAATGTTTAGCACACTACAAGTTCAATGGAAATAAAAGATGAATCACAGCAAAATAATAAGGGACAAATAACAGCAAATATGGGATGACTACAGATAGTAGCAGTTTAGTTATTTTGCATCCAGTAAAACATACCTCTGAATAAGCTTGATATTTCTGTAAACAAAACCAAAGCCAAACTATCAATATAATGTACAGTACAACCATATGTTGATATATTTATCTAAGCATAAGAGTAATTAATTAGTATATAAATCACCATGATTTGTATAATACGGTCAATGGACGCATTTTGTATTTTTGGTCTCCCCTCGACGATATCCACTGCTATATAGTCATCACGGTAGATCTCAGTGGGAGAGTTAGCTATCTCCCTCATGCCGACTTTATCAATGTTTCTGGAGGCTGCCACTGAGAATATTTGGATGCCCTGCTCTCTGGCCTTCTCTGCCGATTCCTTGATCCCTCCGCAGGGTTTCCCTGTCACATGACCGTCCGTGATAACCACGGAAAAGAGAGCGGCCTTCTGCCCTGCGTAGTGGCGGGTGATCTCGCGGGTCATGGTGGTGAGCGCACAGTCGATATAGGTGCCTTTTCCCAGGTACTGAATCCCACTGAGGCTCCGTATGAAGTTCTCCCTGGTGGAGAATTGACTGAAGACCACCTGCTTCTGCGAAAAATGGAGTCCTCCTATGGACCAGGTGATCCGGACCTGGTCCCTGTACATCTCAGTAGTGAGCCTCTCAGCAAAGATCTTAATGAACTCCTTGATGTTTTCCACTAGAATACCAGGGGGAGACTCTTGCAAGGCGATGGTCTCAGAGGTGTCAATGGTGAAATACAGTCTGATGGGACAATCAATGACCACTGCAGGGACAGAGAAGATAGACATACTGTGTGTACTGGATAGATGCATTCTGCAAGGCTGGCTTGGAAAGAATCTGTAAAATTGATCAAGACTGACCAAAACAGCTGTAATTTATGGCGTGAGAGGCATTGAAATGAATGGAATCTTTTTTTCCACACTAGCATGTGACAGGACATTCTTTAAAAGCATGTGGCACATGCCAGATGCGTGACAGTTGGAAACCCTGGCATACTGTATGTATGGTGGCTACAAATACAAACGATATAGGCCACTGTATGGCCTACAGCATACAGTAATATAGAATACAATAAAGCATGATGTTAAATTTGCTTTAAACCAGACCCTATTAAAATATTCAGGCATATCATTGATCATTGTTTATTGTTCTAAAATATTTATCATATACTTTTTGAAGAATTATAGACTACCAATTGAACTGCAATGCTGTATAAGCCTATGTTAGATATGTCTGCAGTTAGGGATGTTTCTTGTTACTGCTATGTCAAAGGCATCGTTACAATCTCAAACTGTTTTTTTTAACATGCTCTAACTTGATTGGACGTCTAGAATTTGAGTGGGAGAGTAAGGATAGCTCAGAGAAATGTCACACAAATGTGAATGGCTCGTTTTACACAGTTGTATTTTTCAAGGAGATAAATGGCTACATTACATTTTAGTCTGCTCTTTCTGAAAACTGAAAAGTTTTAGAATGTTACTATAGAAGCCCTTTATCATAGCCTTGCAAGACCATGATATTGTGAGCTTCAGTTTGTCTTTGCCATGAGCATCAGTCTGGAGAGGCAAGAAATCCCTTCAATTCTGTCTGGTAAATCTAGTGTGTGACCAATCAACTTATTATTCGTAGCTACAGGCGTGGTGTCGGTGTGACGACAGCGAAAGCAACTTGAAAACAACAATGGTGTTTCCTACAGATAGATAGATGGTTTATCCAATCATCTTCCAAGTATATTTTGAAAGTGCCTTCTCTTTTCTAAACAGTTTTGATGGACAGTGCCCCAGATGGTTGTGTGCATAGAACTATAATGGTTGTGTGTGTAACAACCATCTGGCATGTCAGGTTACTTTAATAAGGCCTGGGTTTGAAAAGAGTGCCCCCACCCCTATATCCAGAGCCATGCACTCACTCTCACAACCTTTAGGACCTGGTGGAGGAGGAAGAGGAGTAATTGGTGGTCCTGGACCTGGTGTCGGTAAAGGGTCATCATCGTCACCTCTTCTAGGTATTGGTTCATCACCTCTTCCTGGTATTGGCCTTGGTCCACGAGGGGTTAAATCTTGAAGAATGCCAGTTTGCAGAATGCACAGAAAGAATATGCCTGCTATCATTGGCATTTTAAATCTCTGGAATTACAACAGATTGCAGAGGATAGCACTTGAAACACCACTGACCCGTTCCATAATGAAGCAGGAAATGGCTGTCAAACAAATGAGAGGTTACATAAGGCATTTTCACATAGGGAGTGTTGCTGTTGCTGAGAGTTGCTTTAAACAAAACCAGGGAATAATGACTAGATAAAATACATCGTATTTAAATACAATTTTGAATTGTAGGCTATAGTTCAGCCTGTTTGTATGCCTACTAAGTTAAGTCTTAGTCTTCTAAACATGGGCAGGATCTACAGACTATACATTTAGAATAATAAATGTTAATATTGTAATATTATAGTATATTTACTGTCACAACATGACAATACCATTATTATAATTAATTGATTTGATTATCCAAAATCCTTTGAAAGGCCACTGTATGTCAGATCAATAAAAAAGAGCACCTTTTCCACAGCAGGCTATAAACGTTAGAAATGTATATTTTATAGGCTATGCCCTATGATACTTCTTGCGATATAACATTAACTCTAAAGGATAAGAGTGTACTCACCTACTGGTGCGACCGTAGAAGAAAATAAAAGAAACCTTAATCTGCGGCTATGTAAAATATCCTAATGCCAACAATTATGAAGGACTTTAAACAGAGGATAATTATCTCTAAATGTATCCTAAAATACCCATGTCGACGAATTTCATCAGGGTCAGCGCTTGGTCAATTGGCCGCCTTCCTTCATCTGCACAGACAGCGAGCAGAGAGGCGTGTCCCCGGGAGCGATCATACTGATACGAACAGTGGAGAATGTCTGAGAAAATACCTAGTCACTTTTCGAATATCTCAACGTAGCATATCTCAAAACATAGTTATATGTGTTTCTTAAAAGTATTTAGGCTAATTCATATTTGAGTGTGGGCTCAATACAAATAAATAAAACTATTTTTAAAATTGCCTTCACATAGCCTAGGACAAGGCTGTAGCATAGCCATTTGTCACAGCCTATGCTACATTGGTTCAGTCAGAGTAAATGCAACATGTCAATTGTGTAGGCCTACAACAAAGCTTATAGTGTCAAACGTTATATTTTATATAGTTTGCTCTAAGTGGGTTGGCTAACATTGTTTCTCTTGGCAGCTCTAAGTAACCTTTGAGACTGTTGCAGAGCCATACATGGACAACTGTGTCTGGTTAAGGTTTGTGTATATAGGATGTAGCATGGATTATGGGTGTCTCACTTTTCCAGACAGTTTTTTTTTTTTCAACAAGGCCTTGAGAATGTGTAGTATGTCTATGTTATCCTGCATACAACATGTACAGTAAGATAAGCCTATTCCCATTGAATCTATTTGTTGTTCAAATTGTTTCCAACAAAACAGTCCTGGACACTATATATATATGAAAATGGACAGTGTGGCAGAATAGCATGATTCACTTATGTCAACTGTCAAAAGATAATCTTATTATTTTCAATATTCTTCTGCAGGTTAACAGATGAAGGACATTCTTCCTACTGTAGCATGAAGTGTAGATAGATCATTACAGATGACCTGCCTGTCTTTTCATTCCTCTTTTTATTCATTTATTTATTATTTTTATGAAACAAGGTCATGATACAAGGACAAGGTGGTTGAAATGTTATGCTTCATTAACTACACTTGGAATTTATTGCTGTGAAGTTGCTGTAAAAATGTTTTCAAGGAACATGGCGATTATATTTTATCTAAAAATGACTATGACCATGACTATACAAAGTAGGCTTATAAAAAAAATATAGCATACTAATAACTAATAAAGGCTGCACAAATTGTATGATTCTTGTGTCAGATATCGAGACAATAGTATTGAGAATTTTAAGAGGTTACATTACAATAAAATATAATTATGGATTCACAGACAATAACCACAAACAGACAAGGCCTACTATGGGTTGGACCACAGCAACTTCACACTGTGAGGGTGTCTTTGGGAATGTATTGGCAGTACGCCTGTGTACACGGCTGTATGTTTATCAACGTTCAAAGACAATATGCTAGAGAAGGCATTCTTTGGAGGCCCAGGAAAGTATCAGGGATGCAGCCATAGACGCTGCCATTGCCATGGGCTGTTTAAGATGCCCAAAAGTGTATGTGTGTGTGTGCATGTGTGTGTGCATAAGGGAGAGAGTGATATCAGTTTGAGCCAAATACATGGCCATTGCATGCACAATTGAAAAGATAGATGCTAGCTCAGATATAGCAGCCTATTAATACAGTTGCAGTGAACAATTACATTGACAGTAAAGCCTACAGTACATTAGAGTGTGTCTGCTTGTTGATGAGGACTGTTGTTATACAATACAGTATATACTGTATCTTTTTGGTTGTTTCATCATGACTTTATCACAGAACCCTATGGCATTGAAGGCAGAGGTTGACTTTCCTTCGATGAGTTTAAATATATA
>JAODUG010016202.1:5535-23073 GCA_027564795.1 Aphredoderus sayanus | reverse complement strand
ATTATTATTATTATTATTATTATTAATAATAATAATAATAATAATAATAATAATAATAATAATAATAATAATAATAAAAAAACATTTAAAAAACCACTGAAATGTATCTTAGACGTCTGCCTTCTGTCTCACTCTAAGAGCTGATAAAAATACACAGCCTTCATATACAGTAGTGCCTCTGGCTCTGTCTATCCATAGCAACAGGGAGTGCGTATCTTTGTGATGCTGTACAAGGAGGTGGAGCTGGCCCTAGGCATCAACTCAGGGTACAGCAAGAGAACACTGCTGCACCTCCACCCAAACATCAAGGTAACCTGGGAGGAACCTATACATCATGTTGTATACAATACAGTAGTAGATGACATTTATGGAAGAAATGTGGCATATACTCTGTCACCCTAGAATTATACACGTCCATTATTCCATGTATTTGTAATAGTTAATTTGATAGGATGACAATACTGCAGGTATTTGCAAAAACAAAATCCCTATTTCATCAATGGTAATTGTGCATTTAAAACGGTTTTATATGCACATTAAAATAAAATAATGGTACAGTGCATTTCCTTTCACGTCATCATTATCTACACTAACAACGTTATACTGTAGGTACTTTTTCAAAGCAAAGTGCATGCTGCATTTAGTACAGCATGTGTCAGTACACACCGAGGAAAACAATGGCTTGTTTCCCCACTTAGCTTCTGGACATGACTGAACATGCATTTCTACCTGTGTAACTTTTGCAACACGCGGCCAACATTTGGAGAGTTTGACGTGTGCACGTTTGACGTGTGCACGTGCCTCCCGCAGGTGATGCGCCACCCGGACCACGTGTCCTCCTCGGTGTACCTGTGGGCGCACCACGAGAAGCTGGTCGTCATCGACCAGTCGGTGGCCTTCGTGGGCGGGATCGACTTGGCGTACGGTCGCTGGGACGACCGCGAGCACAGGCTGACGGATGTCGGGAGCGTGACGCGCTCTGTGGCTGTGGAGCAGGTCAGCCATGCGCACGCTCACACACACACACACGCACACGGGTGCACGCGCCCACACATCAGAAGTAACTGGCATTGTATAGTTTTTTGTTTGGGTCTTCAGTGTGGTCACACCAACCCGCAGGCAGGTACGGGCATGTCTGGAACAGATGGAATCTCCCATAGCAACGGTGGAGGGACTCCGCCCTACAGTCCAGCGGATCTTCCCAAGCTCAAGGGGGTTGGTCGAAACAGACGTGCTCGATTCAGCTTGTCCAGACGGCTGCACAAACACACCTTTCACCACGCAGACAGCGTCAGCAGTGTCGACAGCACAGGTGTGTGTGTGTGTGTGTGTGGGAGCAGGAGAATAATATCAAGTGAGATTGAGATTGGAAGCCGAAATGATGGTGTGTAATTTTATGAAACGGGGGTGGTATTACACAATACAGCGTTTGCCTTGTTTTGGCATGGATCTTGCTCTTTCATGTGATGTGATAATGGGTTCATTAT
Organism: Aphredoderus sayanus; assembly: GCA_027564795.1. Lineage (NCBI taxonomy): Eukaryota > Metazoa > Chordata > Actinopteri > Percopsiformes > Aphredoderidae > Aphredoderus > Aphredoderus sayanus. The sequence continues at coordinate 21,586 of JAODUG010016202.1, read as the reverse complement.
TTTGCCAGGTTGACTGTGGGGAAGTTGAGTTGGTGATAGTTTCTATCTCACAACTAGGCACCAGTCATCCTCAATTTAAATCAGTATTACATAGAGCCACATCCAATCCACCCACGCTTCCCAAACTGCTTTTAGTTTTTAAATGGACCATTCACCAGCCAGTGGCAATAGTGAATAAAACAGACCCAAGACATATTTTTGGTACAGTAGGATTTATATGGAAATGTGTATGTAGCTGTGTATGTACAGTACATACATTTGTGTGTCACTATAATACAGGAATACAGAAAAATAGTTAGATAAATGTATAAAAACATACATTTAAATAGACTATGATAATGTTTGGTCAGTATGACATACTGTGTGTTCATGGGCAGGGAGCGGTTCAGTGCAGAGCCTGAAGACTGATGTTGGAGAACTGCTAGGAAACACCCGCTTCTGGCATGGAAAAGACTACTGCAATTTTGTCTACAAGGACTGGATCCAACTGGAGAAACCATTTGATGGTCTGAGACATACATAGTTACTGTTTATGTTTTGGTGTTTTGGCATACATGCAATTTCTTCCACTCCAGCTGAGCCCATATTTTCTCTTCTAAATGTTACATTTAGGTTGTGCAAAAAATATTTTTTCCCTACCCTGAGCCTACAGTGGGAATTACAGTAAATTATGAGTGCATTCAGTGGGCTAACAAACAAAGCATTAAACTTCATAGTGCTTTGTTTGTTTATCTGTATGTTTTTAACTTAATTTACCTTCTTCCCATTTGTATTCACCTACTTTCTCTTCTTTTCTTTGTCTCACTTGGCCATGCAGACTTCATTGATAGGTATACAACTCCCAGAATGCCCTGGCATGATATTGCCTCAGTGGTTCATGGGAGAGCAGCGAGGGATGTAGCCAGGCACTTCATTCAGCGCTGGAACTTTACCAAAGTACTTTAACACACACACGCACACGCACATGCACACACACACACAGACAGACAGACAGATGGTAAACAGTACTTACTGACTTGGCTAAAACAGTGGAAACTTCCACCATTACATATATAGCTCCATTTTCGCAATTTATTCCTGCTCATTCTCTTTTTTCCAAATCATTTTCGGTTTCAGATCATGAAGCCCAAGTATCGCTCTCTGTCTTATCCATTCCTGCTGCCAAAGTCTCACGCCAACGCCAATGAGCTCCGGTACCAGGTGCCAGGCTGTGTCAACTCTAAAGTCCAGGTGAGACAATGGTGCTACTCTTCTATACGCTCCTGAACCACCACAGCACACACACTACCACCACTGTACAATAACAAGAAATGCCCCATGTAACCTATTGGGGGTAGAATGGTAAAGTGGAAACTCACAAACATTGAACAAACACCAGCTCCTGTAGAACTTTAGAGCGCACCCATAGGTGACAATACAGACATTACAGTCATCATAGAAGAGGCATAAAGGAAACAAACAGCTGGTTAAGTCAAAACAAATCCTATTGAGAACTTGACAAGTGTTAGACATAGGGTAGCCAGGAATTTGTGTGAATTTTTGATGTACAATACTACAGTAGAGTTAAAAGAGAGATGTTCACAGGTTATCTGTAAGGCTGTTTCTGGGGAAAACATGGTTAAAACACTCTGTGTTAAAACACAGTCTATGTGTTAACTATATGCTATAATCTAATTACAGTTTAACATAACTAACTATTAGCCGCTGTGACAGGTACTTCGGTCTGCATCTGATTGGTCTGCTGGTATAAAATACCATGAGGAATCCATCCATAATGCTTATGTGCAGGTCATTGCCAAGAGCAAACACTACATTTACATTGAGGTAAGCATTAGCTTATTAAGCTTTGTGTGAAGTTGGCATGCCTGTATATCTTGCTTGATTTTCTTTCAGGAAACGAGTGAGGATTTTACATAAATATGTCTGCCTTAACCACAGGCTTTTCAAACATATTTGTCTACCGTGGCAGTGTGTTTGTTGATTTCAAAATGTTCAAGTTGAACCAGTAACTTTTCCAGTGTCAGGCATCTTGCTCAGGGAAGCCTAGAGGTACTTCCAAACCCGAAGCTTGAAACTGTAATCTTTGTCTGTTTGACTAGACTGTATTGTATTCAATGTAACATTTTGCCATTACACTACACTACACAATTATCATTACCCATAGTTAATTGGACCTACTTCCAAACGCAAGAGAGACAAAAGAGTGAGATGTTTAGGAAACAATAACACATTTAACACAAAAATGTTATCTATTGCTGTTTATTATGAGACTTTTGTCTCATTTATTTATTTTGCCAACATTTATTGTTGACCTACACACATCACCACTCAAAGCAACATATACTTTTTCTTTCTATGTATAGATTTTCAGCAAAACACAACGCCAAGCGACAAATGCAGTACATTATTTTGTTATCACTAATGGCACATTAATAACCCTCTATCTAAATATGTTTACAACTACATCATTGAAAGTAAACAACAACACAAGCATGTGCTCTATGGCAATTTAGGAAAAGTCACGGATCGACAGAAATGAGGCATACTGTACATTACATTTATATTATCGTATTTTAAAACACATCGCGGTTGTATGTTAGTTTAACATGTCTAACTGTCTGCTATCCTGTCTCATGTCAGAACCAGTTTTTCATCAGCTGTGCTGACAATAGGACTGTGCACAACAAGATCGGAGATGCCATCATCGAGCGGATCCTCAGAGCACACAAGTACGGGTCTATATTTGTACCTAGTTTGTGCTCATTCATTGTTATGAAGAAAGGATATTGGTTTATGTAATGGACATTGCTTTAGTATTTAAGTAGTTGCATACAGTAGACTTTGACTAATAATACCACTGCTTACATAAGTATGGTTCCCATGTACCCTTATCTAAGTCATTATACTGTAAGTGTCCACATTTTATAGACACCTAATGCAATAAACTGTGTGTTTACCTAAGACAATGTTCTGTCAATGTGATAGACAATAACATTGTTCTTGAATCTTGATGTGTGTTCACAGGGAGGGTAGGAAGTACCGTGTGTATGTGGTGACTCCCCTGCTTCCAGGCTTTGAGGGAGACATCACCACAGGCGGAGGAAATGCTCTCCAGGCTGTCATGCACTTTAACTACAGGTGAGCCGCCACAGTAGCTCTGCTCTAAAGCCGCGCTCACACTAGACGACAGACGTTGCTTCTCTGTACTTCTGCAAGCTCTTCTCCTTTTCAGTGGAAGCGAGCAGTCACGACTTTCGGGCGATATCAGCCAGTCAGATTTGTACTGTTGCAGGTAGAAGGTACGGCCATAACCTGGTAACGAGACCCAACGTTGGTCACCTAATGTGTGAACCCGGCTTTATCGGAAACAGGACATAGTCATTTTGAAGTTCAGTTTGCTTGTTAATGGGCAACAATGTCTGTTTATCATCTCATTCAGAACCATGATCAGAGGAGAGTACTCTATCATCTCCCAGCTGAAGAAAGAGAGTAAGTACTTGGAACAGATGCAGGCTCTGTCTGTAGCCGCCAGCATCACCATAACTAAACAGGAAATTCCTAATGTACTTCTCTTCTCCTCTCCCCAACCTCCAGTGGATGACCAGTGGATGAATTACATCTCTTTTTCCGGTCTGAGGACCCATGCTGAGCTGGAAGGCCGTCTGGTCACTGAGCTCATCTACGTCCACAGCAAGTTGCTCATTGCCGACGACAACACAGTCATCATCGGTGTGTTACTTGCCACTCATGTCCTTCATTCATACATACTGTATAATTATATATATTCTGTCTATATAAGCATTGAAGGCTGAGAGAAAGATATTTGAACTAAACAAATACACCTCCTTCAGCTCCGCCTCCCAAATTGGGCATGAATGGTCAAGGGTGTATAAGTGTGTGATGCGTTCCATATCACTTTTTAGTTTTTCCATTTATAGAGCCAAGGCTGTGAACGACGGCAGATTCTTTTTGTTAGCGCACACAGACAGACAATTGACAGCTAGCGTGAGTTAATTACGTAATTACACAAAACGTGTATTGGTTTAAAATCGCGTAACTTTAGTAATGTCTGCTGCACTAAAAGCACACATATTAGATGTTTTCCTTTTCATTCTGTTTTACACATACTAAAGTTTGTTCTAGTCACACACATTACCTTGTAGTGACAGATAAGAAACAATTCAACTCAATTCTGCCACCTGCTGGCCAATAATTGCAGTTTCTTCCACAAGGCTTTTTTATACTAAACAGAAATATCATTGTTTTAATGTTCTTTGTAATGACAAATGCTATTCCCAAATAAATTACAATTATTAAAATGAAATTATTAAATGAATAAATAAATTTTCTTTAACTATATATGTATTATATCTGCTCTGTCCTCCGGGTCAAACTGACCCAAGGCCCTACCTTTTTTCGGGCAACAGAAGGCGCCAGATGGCGGACGTGCATATCTGAGGACGTCCGAGGACAGCGGGAGGGTTAATGAGTAAATGACGCAGTTGTAACTCACACAGTAAATGTTATTTAGGTTCTGCCAACATCAATGACAGGAGCATGCTGGGAAAGCGTGACAGTGAGGTAGCTGTGATAATTGAGGACTCTGAGACCGTTGCCTCAGTGATGGACGAGAAGGAGTACCAGGCAGGACCCTACTCACTGCAGCTGCGCCTCGAATGCTTCAGGTGAGTGAGTGAGAGAGAGAGGGAGAAATTTGTAGTGTAATTATGTTAATGCTCATCGTATTTTGATAGAATGTGTCATTTAGCTCTTTCATACATGATAATAAAAAATGAAGAAATAGAACTGATACTGTGGACGGTGAACATATTTCCAAGCTGACTTCTCAGCAAACCTTACAAGAGTTATTTTTTGCCCATGCTCTTGCTCAACAGGACTATTCTGGGAGCTCACACTGACTCCAGTATTGACCTGTCTGACCCTACCAGCGATCGTTTCTACAAGGAGGTGTGGATGACCACAGCTGGGAGAAACGCCACCATTTATGAGAAGGTGAGGTCAAACGCAGTGTGAAATGAAAACGTGAGTGTAACAGTATTAGTAATCACTGTATGTCTGTCCACCATTTCCAAATCGTATGTGTACATGACAACACAGAGGCATACAACACGGTGTTGGTTTAGGCAGGAAACAAACCAAAGACCCTTCAGGTTTTAGGAGATGATTTCAAGCCAGAACATTTTTTTATCATGTATGTGCACACATTCACTGGTTCAGTGGTTTAGTTTATAATATTAATTATGTTATGCTGTACAGTATGTGCATGTGGTTAGTCTAAAGAAGCTATTGTTCCCTGTGGGCTAGGGGGTTAAAAATAACCCAGGCATTATAGGAGCTCTTATTTTTGACCAGCTAGCATAGCATTGTTTTGGTTTCAAACCACTCCCTCATTGCTCAGTTACTGTATGTTTCCAAACATAGGCGCTGCCAATGCCAAGCACTCGTGCGTTACAGTAGGTATATAGGGTGCACCTAATGATGCGGGCAATGCCATCGTATTGGCTGGACCCACACATAAAACTTGATTAAAGCCTGTCTATCAGTTTCCAGAATGGGCCAGCGGAATTCTGGGATATGCTAATGACATGTGTAGTCTACTGCATGGCAAAAACAATTGAACCTGCTTTACTTTTCAAGAGACATTGATTTGACATCCAATGTTTTAGAGCACTCACCGGCAGAAACATAACTCGGCGTCTATGTTTCCAAACAATCTCAGACCATTTTCTGGGGTTCTGGGAGCATTCTCAAGTATTTGAGCTCAAATGGCTGAAAGGGATTCATAATGTGATTATCCCTTGCTTATACTGTAGGTATTCCGGTGTCTTCCATCCTCGTTGGTGCGAAACATGTTGGAACTGGAACAGTACCAATCCAAACCAGGCCTGGCTCAGTCGAACCCAGCCCACGCTCAGGAGGAGTTGCGTCGAATCCGTGGCTTCCTGGTCCAGTTTCCTCTGGACTTCCTGTCTGACCAGAACCTCATGCCATCTGTCGGAACCAAGGAGTCCATGGTCCCCACTGAGATCTGGACTTAACTCAACACTACAGACATAATCGTATCTCTGGTCTCAACGTGATCATAGGATGGTGATGTCAGATGATTAAGACAAATTTAATTTATTGAACCTGGCATGGACATGTCTTATTTCTGTCTATAACACCCTGGTTTCAGCAGATTGGAGCCAATCCAGAATGTGTGTCACTGAGGAACAAAAAAGGCTCATCTTGAGGACTACAATGAAGACTATATTGGTGTATGGGCTGCATTTAACCTGTGGCCATAAAGAAGAGACACTGGGAAATCTAGAAATGTAGGGTTTATCCTTGTAATAAAGCCGGCTGCATCCTACTGTAACCTGAAGACTACAATTAACCACAATGGACCGCAAAAAAATATAAAAGTACTGTAATTTGCAGACGGGTATGTGCGACGAATCAAATACAGTAATCGTTGCTTTTTAATTGCTAAATTAACTATTTTAAATGGATTAACTGAATCTGGAACATCATTCATTGCTTAAACCTGGCTTCATTCCCCAAAGTACAGTATAAATGCCAACTCAAAATGCTTACAAGACAAGCAGGTTTTCAAAGGGATGACATTTTGATAATCTGTCGCATATTTGATTCCTTATGCCAGCCAACCAAAATCACAGTAGAACTAATGAAGGAAATATCAAACTGCTTTTGTACAATAAGGCTATTTATATTTCAGTTAGAGCTTGCTGATTAATATACTGCAGTACATATCTGCTCAAGTATAAAATTGTACAATACTAAGAAGGTGCTTTTAGTGTAACAGTACAAATGCTGTATACATCCACCTCATGGAAGCTTTGCTTTAGAACAGATTAGTTTAGTATTGTGCTTTTATGTAATACTTATACTGTGGAAATGGTTGTGAATTGCATCCCAAGAATGTGGTCACTTTCTGTTATTTCTTTGTGTTATAGTTACTACGTACCGATTATTTCTGAAAAATAAGTAATGTGTATTATTTTGAGATCAGTAAAACAGGTTGATTTACATGTAAGATACTTTACATCTTTGCACTGACATTTAGATAGTCAGTGTTTGGGTCTGTTAAAGACAATCTGCATGTTGCTTACAGGAATAGTTCAAGTCTAATTGAAAATGTTTGCATTAATATCTACTTATTTCAGTAGAAACTTGTGAAGTTCATTGATATATAGTACATATATCATGGAGCGATATATATTCCATTTCAAACAGTGGATGTGAATATGGTAATGACAATTATTTTCAAAATGCTTCTGCTGATTTCTAGGTGGGAAGTTAATTACCTTCTAAGCAAGAATCCAGTAGGCTAGTGATATAAAGTGTTGACCTCGGCTTCAAAAGTTTAAAACCTCACTCTGCTACTAACAAGGCATTTCTCCTTTTACCAGCAGAGGGCACCAGCTACTAAAATATGGTCTTATGCTTCATGTTCTATGATTTCAGGTTAAATTAAAGCTGACTCGGTCGAACTACAGTAGTTAAACCCACCTAGCCGGCTTATTGTCCCAGCTTTTGTACACGTATTCCTGTGTAGCTGCTTGAGCTGAGCTGTTTCTGTATTGTTGACCAGGTCTGTCTAACAGTAACATTTGTTTGGTAATGATGGCACTTATCAAGTAAAGTTTAAACAAAGTTAAGCAAGTTTACATAAATAATGACATGGAAATAAACACATACAAAAAACACAAATGCAATCATATTCAAAACATTTGAACGGTTTTACAATAATGTATATGGCATTCCAAACTTGTTCTGTCTTCTTCACAGACAGTTATTTCCTTCCTTTCTATATTGATATGAATCATTAAAATGTGTTAATATGAAGTCGTGCTAATTGCTGTACATTTGTTTTTACAATTTTAGTGTTGCTGTGGTGTTGCTTGATATAGGCAGGCAACTCATAACCATGATTTCTCTGTTTTTATATGTGAATGTAACCTGGGGAAAACTGTTTTCTACAAATTAAAGCTATCAGTATCCAAATAATTACATAGTATTAGTATAAGATATACTGTACTATTTATATATAAAAAAAAGTCTGTGTAAGATGTCTGGATCTTTTTATGATTATACAAGCAATTATCAATAGGGCTAAAATGCTGACATTGCTATTTTTGCTAAAGATGGTTATGGCAGTTTGTTCTGTTTCTCCAGTGCCATTTTAGTAGTACAATTATCTTTATCCACTTATCCTTTTTATATTACTTCTCTCTGTCACTGTGTGTGCATGTGGATAAGCATGTTTTGTATAGGTTGAGCTACTATTTCTTCATGTGCACTTAACAATTTGTAACCTACAATTAAAACTGCTAATAAACAAAATTATGTTTTGACTCAAAAATGTCCTGCTTGTAATATAACAACTTTTTTTATTAACACCATATACTGATTGTAAACTATACTTTATAGTACATATTTTACATAGTCTTTGAGCTAGCAAACTGATCTCATACTTTCCAATAATTTAGTGATAATTCTCATTCAGACACTTATTGAAATTTCACATATTGCATTCATTTATACATGGCTGTGCTTCATATCAGTCGCATCACACCTGGTGTTCTCTTAGAGAAATGAAACATAAGATGTTTTCTTGTTGCCAATGGTTAAATTCATAGCATTGTATTTACCACGCCTAAAGCACCTATGATTCATATCATGGGTATGAAAAGGCTTGCTGTATTAGTTCAATTGTCTCATAAGTTAATGAGAATTTCTCGTGTTTGTTTTTTTCTCGTGTTTGTTTTAGTATAACGATTAATGCTGACAGGCTTTAGGCCAAACGGCTCCTTTCATTGGAATGCCACTGACTGTAAAAAAAAAAAAAAAAAGCTTACAAATGTTCCTATAGTCTTGGCCAGTGTCGTGATGACGGTCCTTATTCCGATTTTACGATGAAGAACGTAGGAATAGGATCCAACAGCGATGTGACATCTCTTTTTCACAGCAGGAAATAATGAATTGATAAATAAAATAAAAGTTGACTAACTACCAAATATAGTATAGACTAATACACTTTAGGTGTAGGATGAAATAATAATAAAAAACAACACAACAATACTAATAATACAGGAAGAATTAGAAAGAACATATATAATAATATATCGCCATGATATTTACTGTACTGTACCTAATCTTTGATGTTTGAAAGAAATGTTTTTATAGGCTATGTATCATTAACAAGTGTACATTAATGAATCATAATTAACCCTCATAATGTACTCAGAAATCTCGTCATTGATTGTGTATGATTTATGTGTTTTTCAATTGGCATTGCTGTGTATTTATTTATTTATTATTTATTTCTTTATGTATTTATGTAGTTTTTTTGTGCCTTTTACCCTTCATGTTGTCCTTGTGTTTCAAACACACACCTTGTTGTGCCAGCAGTGCACATCATATGTGTGTGTAAGATGTAGAATTAGGTTTAGCGCCTATTATCTGCCACAAAGCGCTAGTGATTTGGGTCAGTTTGACCTAGAGGACATTACGAGGGTTATAGGTGGGGTACACAGATTGTAAATAAAGAACTGAATGCAGTTAAATGGTATTTGGCAGAAAATTGGTTCTGACAAGCATTTCCTAGGAAATTCCTGTAGCCCCGCCCCCTAGGTATTAACGCCTTCAATGGGGCGTGGTTTGGCAAGACAGTTAGTTTCGCCTCCGACTACAATATATTGGCCAGAGCAGAGGAGGCTCAACACAACCAACATCAGCAGTCAGTTATCACTAGAGTTTCAATCCTTTTTGTAACCTGCAAACATGGTCATGCAAGTACCTGGTTCACTTTATGCGATCGGTGGGTCTTTTGCTGTGATTTGCAGTCAAGGGCACATTCGCTGTGTTTAGTTGATCTCAGAAACCCGTGTGTTGGAGTGATAAAGAAGAGACTGAATAAACACCACACGAGTCGAAGCCGTATTACGGTGTCGGCGTGCCCGCAATTTTCGGGGTTCTGATCGTGGCTCTTCATCCCGATCATGGCGAGCGACTCACCAGCTCGGAGTCTCGACGAAATTGACCTGTCCTCTTTGCGGGTAAGCAGGTTGATTGTTTTATTATATGAAACAATGTGTGTGTGTATGCTTGCTTCTTTTGCACCTGACAGCGTTCCATGAATAGCAACCAGTAAGAAAGCGACGGAAGCTCACAGAGGCAGGCCTCGGCAAATTCTATCTGATACTTAGGATTTTTCATATACGTTTGTGCATTGTGATCCACTTGTTTTATTTAAGGCAGTAATTGGAATATGTATATTAATGTTATTAAATTGATTATGGGTGTTATACTGCTGACCTGAATACAGGTGTGCGCGTGTGCGCGCACGAGTTGTCTATACAGTAGGCCTATTAGCCACGATGCAGACAACAGTTTAACCTATACATTGCATCTACTGTACACCAGGGGTTCTCAACCCTGGTCTTCGGGACCCACTGCCCTGCATGTTTTAGATGTCTCCCTGCTCCAGCACACCAGATTCACATGACTGGGTCGTTATCAGGCTTCTGTAGAGCTACATAATGACCCATTAGTTTAAATCAGGTGTGTTGGAGCAGGGAGACATCTAAAACATGCAGGGCAGTGGGTCCCGAGCACCAGGGTTGAGAACCCCTGCCGTACACCACAGTGCTTGTAAAAAGGCTGTGTGTGTGTCCTGCATGCCACTAAAATGTGCATGTGAAACAAATTTTCCAATCCAAATATTTGAATAATCGAATATATCTCGTTCACTCGGTACTGTGCTGTTTGAGCTGTTGTCATGCATGTGTGCGCGCACCGAATAGAATAGAGTAGAGTCGAGGTGTGTGGAGTTGAGCTGGTACCACGCAGTGGAAAAGCGCCACAAGCTACCTGTAGTCAGCCCAACTGTCAAGATGAATCCCTACACTAGGCTTTTGTCCATCCTGTGTGCAATGCTTGCATTACACACATGCAGAAATGAGCACAGTAGACATTTTTAGACACTTTGTTGTGGTTATGCAGTGTGTAGCTACAGTATGTGGCGTGCAAGACACGGTCAATTCTGTGTTTTACTATCTCTATCAAAGCATTCTTTCTACATACACATGCATATCATCAAAGGGGTGGTGAAGACGCAGTAGCAATACATACAAGATATGTGTGTTCTCTATTTCTCTTCACCCCCATCCCCCCCATGAGCAAACTCATCAGATGAGTGTACAGTCAACCACTGGTCTGGCTAGACGGGAAGTAGGTCGACTGTCTCGGGGGGTGGGGGGCGGTTGCAGTGACATACACAGACAGACAAAGCTTGGTAGGAACTCGTGCTTGTGGTTTGCTGTCTCTGCAGTTTTTCTTTTCTTCTTTCTTTCTTTCTGTTAACTCTTCTCTGTGGTACTTGGTGGTGTTTCGCATCAACCTGCAGTACCTGGCTGGTCTACACACACACACACGCACGCACGCACAGGTCAGAGGCTTGGACAGCGTGCGTCCAGTCAGCCAATGAACGCAACAGATGGTAAGCCAGCAGGGAAGATGGCCACATATGCAGGCGCGCACACACACCGGCATGTATAGTAAAAACGTGCGGTGCAGGGATTCGGGTGTGAGATCCAGGATCAATGGGAGAGCAGGTATGGATCCGGGGATTGTGGGCATGCCAGGGAGAGGGAGTGCTTCAAAGAGGAATGGAACAAGTAAACAATAAGATAGGAAGGTTAAAACCAGGGCGTTTGTGATGTGTATTTACCGGCTTTCTGCTCTCATTTTGTTTAGAGACAAAATAAACCGGGGAGACTGAGGGTGGGTTGAAGGTGGCAGTGTGTGAGATGTGACCAGCAGCTAAAGAGGTCCAACCCCTCCACCCCCACCATCGCCCCCTCCCCAACCGCCCCCTTAGCCCAGTAAGGTCGCATTCCTCAGCCCCTCACTGCGGACGCCATAGTAACAGGGCCACCGCGGTGCCTAAGGCTTACACTGGGCTTATTCATCAATGGTCTACATACTGTATGGTGGCTATTGCATAGAAGTACCCCCCCTCCTCCACACACACACACACACACACACACACACCTCCCATCCCCCAAACTCTCTCCCTGTTGTTGCTTGCCTCTTAGCTGACCTATTTTCTTCCCCTGCAAGTCACTGACACAGCCACAACCAAGTATGAGTGGGAAGACATGTATGTTGGGCGCTACACATGCATAGATCCGTGTTGTCTGTGCTGCGTGTCAAGATTACAATTTAAGCCACCGCGATACTGTGCGCTTGAAGGCTAAGCCTGTGGTTGTGGCAATGTTACTCTGTTCTCGACACAAAACTCTCAGTTTTGTTACTTTGTGTACTGTATATTCGAGTATTACTTGATTCTATCAATGTTATGTATTGCACACACTATAATTTATGTGCCCTGTCAAACCATGTTGCCATCAAGGGGTGTCGTTTTTCTTGTTTAGTGCTGTTTGCGGTAATGTACAGTATGTTACAATGTTTACTGAAACATATTTACTGTTTAGTTTAATTTGTTCAAACAGCATGCAGACAGACTGCATTCTCAGAACCAAAATCAAACTCGTCCTGTTGCGTTTTTATTTTTTGTTAAACCAATGGTTTACTGTGGTTTAAGTGCACACACTGTCTTGCCTTTGTGTCATTATTTTATCAACAATGGGCTGTATTAAAATTTTTAATCTATACTAAATGTTTTTTTTTTTTAAAGCTAGCACATGACTTACAGTAGGGAGTGTTTATTCATTGGAAGGATTCACTGCCTCTTTGCTGCAGGCAGATTGTATGTTCCAATTAGTCTTAATTTGCAGTCATATGGAAAATTCTGTTGTCACAGCAGCAGTGTAGGCTAAACATAAAGCAGAACAAACGGATACACAAGTACTTAAATATTTAGTGGGATACAAAATGAAAGTATGTACTACAGACTACAACACTTTATACTCCTAGGCTATATACACTATATGTTCGGTACACATCATCAGCAGGAGTAAAGCATATTTACTATACATACATATTTACTATGCATACTATTAGATTTGCGGTATGTTGAGAAAAACTTAGTTTTTTCTTTTTTAACGGGTCTTAAAAGTTAGGGTTGCTATAAATCTTGACCGAAGGCTAGAAGGGTCACATATCATAACAGCACTGTGAGATGCAGTTGAAATAAACCCCCTCCCACCTACCCACTGGGTGGTACATCCTCAAGGGGTGTGGATCGGCGGTCTGTTTTCCCTCCCTCTACATCAACCCTGGCTGTCACCGCCTCAACACGACACCCATCTCCCCCTCTCGCGCACACACACACACCCTCTCTTGATCTGAAGTGCTTGGAGGAATTGGGAGGATGTAAACAAGTCCATAGCAGGAGCTGTAGAGAGTGGAGTGTGACTCACATGCAGGAGGAGCTAGAGAACTGGTCGGACTGCAGGGACTAGAATCTAAAGCCAGCAAGGGGAAGCGCTTCAGGGGAAAGATGAATGATGATGTGGGTGACGGGATGGACTTAGAGAGGCAGAGGATGAGAATGGCAGTAGAGACTGGTAAAGAGGCAGAAGCAGGGAGAATCTGGACAACTAAACACAAACTGTTTACATTTTCATGACTTCCATGATGTTTTTATAATGTGGGCATAAAACAACAAAAACAGTTAAAGCTAATGTCTACTGAAAATAAAGCATGCATTCGATTTATTTGAACCTATGCTCTTTGGAAGGATGATGTGAAATGTGTCATCCATCCTGTACTGTTTGACAAAGCTACTGTTGCCACTGCCAGAACTGCTTATGGTAAAACTTTAAAGACTGGGGATTCAACCTGAATAATATATTGCCTCAAATCATCTAAAGCAGTGAAACGGGCACATTTCTGAATTTTCTTTTGATTTACAGTTCACATTACATAACATATGCTGCTAATTGTTAACCTGACACACCAGATGGTTGTTACACACATAATGTAGTTCTATGCACACAACCATCTGGAGAGCTGTCCATTGAAACTGTTTAAAGGGGCAGGCGCTTTAAAAAAAAGAAGAAGAAAATTGGCAGGTGGTTGAATGAACCATCTGTCTACAGCATTTGTAGGAACCATCGTTGTTGTTTACCAGTCACTTTTGCTGTCTTAACACCTAAACCACGCCTGTAGCTACCAGTACGATGCTGATTGGTCACACGTTGGAGACACTGGACAGAACTGAAAGGATTGCTTGCATTTCCAGACTGATTGTCGCAATCAAACCGAAGCTCAACTAGCTAGCAAGGCTAGCTGCATATTTTACCGCTCTGGGTGTTGTAGGGCCCAGTGAGTAGGAAATGACACCATTTTCTGATATGGCGGTTTGACCTATAATCTTTCTGCCTTGTCGTCAAACCTTTTTGTAAATTGAAGCCTGTCTCATCAATGTATACATGTGTGAAGTTTCTATTGCTTATAACTCTATTCACTGTAAACTATACAAATGCGTACAATTTAGAAAACCATACTAGAGTATAGGTACATGCATGTCTAAAGTACATCCTGTATGATAAAATTCAAAACTCTAAAATGAAGGTATTGATGTAATGTGAGTCATTACTGCAGTGTATATTGATGAGGCCTACTGTACCTGTACATACTTGTGCCTGAGCTCCTTCACCCGGCGGTCCTTATTCCTTTCAAAAGGAACAGTATGAAGTTGTCCGAATGATAAATTGTTTCTTCTCAACACCCGGTCTATTGTGGAGATGCCCACTGTGTTGATGTTTCCAAATATGCCATTATCTCGTATCACACCATAATGGCTTTATTTGCCTTCACCATGTTGACTAAAACATTTCTTATTCCTCCAGCATGGGGTTATGCTTCAGTTCTATAAATGTAAACAATACAGTGAGAATTGATCATGTAAACAAATTACTGTATATGTAATCTAAATTCTATAACTTTCCAAGGATAAATGGAATACTGTAACGAAGTGTGTATTGTACTGTACATGATACTGTACATACCTGTCTTGAATCCTATTATTGTGGCACTGAGTATCGGCTGAAATTGGGATGGACGCTTGGACCAACCTCAGCCACGGTTAGGCCAAGGTTAATTACATGGGCCACAATTGTAGCCCGTTTGTCATTTGAAATTCTTGCATGACTTTAAACTGGCCTTCCCCTGTTTCTTTAGTATCCCCTGTGCCCTCCTCTGCACGACCACCACGGTTTCAGATTCCTCTCCCTCTGTTGTTCATCCAAAATGCACTAGTAGCTTAGCAGTATACATGTTTTTATCTGATTGTTGGAAAATTGCACCTGTTGCCAAACTGTATGTAAAATGGAGCACATGTGTGATTGGTTGCTCTGAGTTGTGAGGAAATTTCTGGAAAATGTGTAAATATATTTTCTGGAAAATGTGCAAATGTATTATTTAATAAATTGCATTAGTTTCTATATATTTTTTTTATATGGGAGCCATACATGTAGAGATATTTTCATGAGATGATCCTGAGTGCTAGTGTATTGGTGGTTGTTTGTACTATTTTGTACTATGTAAGGATTTTCACAATGAACATATGTCAACTAAAGTCTTCAACTCATGGAAAAATGGGAGATAAAACAAAGGTGTTTTTGTTGTGTATAATGTCAAGGCTTCTGTAGAGCAGTTGTTTGTTTTTTATAATGCTGTAGAATTGAATTAATCATTACAACTTTTACTACATGTTTTTCAAGGTAGCTCATGACTTCAGTAGGAAAATATTAAACCAGGAAACAATATTAGACCAGGAATCAAACTTATGTGGGAAAACATGTACAAGGAAATGTGAGATACGTTGATATATGTTAATACACATAATACTTTAGAATTGAATTAGTCATTAAAATCTTTACTACATGTTTTACAGGTAACCCATGACATTAATAATTGGAAAGTATTAATCCAGGAAGCAAACCTATGTGGAAAACATGTACAAAGAAATGTGAGATACTTTGATATATGTTAATACACATAATACTTTAGAATTGAATTAGTCATTAAAATCTTTACTACATGTTTTACAGGTAAC